>CAEFZY010010174.1:0-147071 GCA_903066815.1 Brachyrhaphis roseni
CCACCTTCTCCCTCCTGATAAGTTTGTTGACATATCAGGTCGACAAACCTACAACTTACTTAGCTCACTTAGTTATGAAATATATAAATATGTAAATCTTATTACTTTGTAAGAATTGTTCCCTGTAAATTTGCAAATACAGAGGGCCACAAAGCAGCAGCGACAGACTGCTGCTATCCTTCATCATCTTCTTTTCTCGTCTAAAGGTTTACAAAAAATTTACAAGTTTGGTTTTTGCATCCTTGACAGTTTACTGTGCAGCACCCTGTGGCCATTGTTACAGTAAAATAGACAAAATAAAAGCAATTTTAGGCAACCAACTATCTGTTCTTTGATGAGTCTCACAGGAGATGCTGTGCACACATGTTGGAGTGGGATGCACTCGGAGTGAGATGCATTCTGAACAGCATAAGGTCATGTGCAACAACTCAATACATAACATACTAAATCCCAATAGACTTGTCCCAAAGTAATGAAACTGAATATATCACATACCTGGCTGAAACAGGGGAAATTACTTATGATTATGGAGGAAAAGGATGTCAAATGTCTTATTCTAAAGACAGCAATGTACTGCTAATTAGGTCAAAGTCACTGAAGGTTGCAATATGAATATGCAAACAAGGAATTCCTAATATAAACTCTCTTTCTTCACCAATGAAAATCCTTTATCTCCAGATTTTTTGTGGAGTTGTTAATGAGTTTTCAAAATTCAAGGTAAAGCTAAATTAATTGACCTTCAGGTTAATATTTAGTCATTTATCTGTAAAAACACCTTCTTCCCCATTCGGACCTCTTCGTAAGTGTTCCCCTGACCCCAAAAAGTTGCTCTTTATTTTTCCATTTTATCAGCAGTTTCTGTTTGTCCCAAGGTGTCCGTTAGTGACAAGAAGCTGAATGATTTTTTCCCTCATCTCTTGTCATAAGTGCCCTTTCACAGGGTTCTGCAATTATGTTGCAGTTCTATAGGCACCCTAGAGAAAGTCGAACAGAATACAAACAATGTGCCTATGCTTAAAGGCCTTTCTTCACATCACCATCGGCAGAAATGTGTGGGCCTGAAATTAGCATATTAATGTGTATAAAGGCCCTCTTTCCCTCCATAAACATTCTTAGATTACAATAGTGTTTGTTGGATAAAGATTTATTTTCTGTTGTATAATCACCCAAAGTTTGATTGTGAATATTGATGTTGGTAAGAAGATAATGACAAATGCTAGGCAATAAATCAGTTAAAATGAAGAAGAAATTAACCTAAATTTTTTCTTGCAAAAATACTTGGCTCCCTTGAACTGTTTCATGTTTTGTCACATTAAAAACACAAATTTGAAATCACTGAAAATAACCACCTATACTAACACAGAAAAACACACAATTGTCAAGTCGAAGGAAACTGATAAAAATGTAAGTGGGACACACAAGTGTACTCAGTCCCCTTGTGTCAGCACTTTATAAAACCACCCTTTTCTGTAATTACAGTCTTTTGGTGGACGTCTTTAAGAGATTTGAAGATCTGAGACTGAAATAGAGACAGGAATTTAATTGGAGCTGTACAATCACTTGGGACACGGTCACTGCACTTAGGTGATCTTCCATTCCAGTTATTGTAAAACTACGAGCACCAGCTGGCTAAACCCCTGTTGAATTAGGTCAATTACATTATATTCATGCAATATTATGTGTTAAATATTTTTATTTAATTGTCATTATTTTATAAAAATCAGTTTTGCATTTGCATCTATTTTTTTGGTCAAAAGAGGATAGTTATGTTGATTACTTTTTATTGGCTGGGTATAAGGATAGAAAGTTGTGTGTGTTAAAATGTTGAAGTGAATAGTCCCATTGGTACGTGGTTTTAAAGTGCACCAGAGAACAGCATAATTGAAAGTACAAGCAAACACATAAAATAAAGTATTATGAATTTCCCATTGATTCCAACATTTTAAAAAGAAACAAAAAACAATAGAAAACAAAACCACCTCCATTAAGGAAAAATAAATAAATCTTGGCACTATTTTTAATGCCACTTTTAAAAATGTAGCTGCATTTTTTATTTATTTATTTTTTACTAATGTTTGTTGTTTATATTGATCGGAGAAAGATGGAATATCTTCTGGTACAGCATCTTAATACAATCCTAGCCTTCTCCCACAGCACAGAGGTGTAGACTACCCACCTTAAGTACATTAAAGTTATTAAAATCAATTCAATGTACTGAATATCCTGACATTTCTGTAACTCTCCCATTCAGCACAACAATCTGAATCCATGCTATTCTCAAGATGTCTTTTTATTTAGTTGTACAAGACACCATTATTTATTTATTTTCCAACTAGCAATATTGCAAAGCGGAGACTGATTCAATGTTGTTTAGCCTGGATAAACTAATTACATTTACTGTAGCAGCACATATGCATAGTATTAATATTCATTGTTGTGCAATAATCTTTAAAGTCTCCCATGTTTGCCATGTTTTCCACAGATTTAGTTAATTGATTATAGATTGTGGTGTTCATTTTGAAGGCATAAATCCTTTCGGTGATAACGTGAATGCAGCTGCAGTGGCTTCTGTAATGATTTAGCCAATTAGCTGTATGATAAAAGTGCTTCAAGTCTCGGCTGATGGATAACAACATGTTTGGAAATATGGTGACCTCAGAGATGACGTGATCAAGCAGTCAGAAACAAACAAACAAAAAATTGATTGGACCTGAGTTTGATCAAATCAGGACTTCCCTGTTCTTAGTGGCACAATACCTAAAGATTTATTCTCCTTTTATTAAATAAATAAATGAAACGCCAGTGTACTCTTCATGTATTTCTTCTTTTAGATGCCTACATCTGTGCTAATCAGATACAAGAAATATCAATTCAATGTATTCAGACTGTTATTTGTTGGTTAAACTAAAATTACCACATAGAATAGGTTTCATTAATTATTCACAATTTTTAGTTTGGGGAAATCGATTTACCTGCATCAAGGATTCTCATATTCAGACCTTGTTGAGACTGTGCTTGGGTCTGTATTCGATTCCCACACCATAATAACCCTCTGTTAACGTTTTACCTCCGTTTAACATCATTGCAGTATTTACACAGACTCTGATAAAGTATTTGATGCGTATACGACGAGTGGCTTCATTTCAAACAGAAAAACAATCATTATTAATATTGGTTCTAAAATCATATAGATCAATAATAAAGCTCCAATGTTCTCTGCAACATATATTTCTCTTGATAAGTAGAGTTTATTAAAAAAAAAAAAAAATCAGATAAAGGGTTGGACTGCATAATATCAGGAAAACAAAGGACGATATTATTGCTGAATGTTATGATGATGCTGTTAAGGGTGATCGTGACTTCTCTTTCTTTTCCTTCATCATAGTCTTTGTGAGTTTTGCATCTCACCAACTAAAAATACACATCAAGTGTTGGATCTGAGAGCAGTGAAAGTCTGTTCAACATCCAAAGTATATTACTGGCTTTATGTATGCATGCAAGGCACTTAAAATATGTCCTTTCAAACTGCATCCAATCAAAAGGAGTCTGTTTGATCGTGATATTGAGATGATGACTGCAATTTCCTTTATTGGTTGTGTAGTGTTCGTAGCCAGTGAGACATTTTGATGTAGGTTATATAGGTAGTTGCCCAGACCGGCATTAAAAAAAGGAAATGATTGAAAAATTAAAACATTTCAGACATTTATGCCTCAAAAATGTGAGTGAAGGCCTGTATAGATGTGCAATACAGAAAGTATCCCTTGTTTACTGCTGCAAATAAGTTGGTCACATTTGCTGGTGGGGTTGCACTTCATTATTGCTCCCCAAGAATTTCATATTGTTTCTTACATTTTAATTGTTTGCAGGTTGTTTCATGCAGGAACTGCCCACGCTTACAGCACACGATGGTATGAAATTTTGTGACACTTGAAATCTAAGCTGATATTATCTGGTAATTCCTTAGTTTCTTAGCTCAGGTTTTACCTCACCAACTCTACTTTATTATTTAACTGAGTTTCCACCACAGGGTTGCTTACAAGACAGGAAATATTTTCAAAAGGATGATTCTTGTCATTCTTGTAAGCAAGGCAAAAAAAGCATAGGAGTCCTCTTTCAGCCAGCTGATCTGCAGTGAGACACAACAGGAGTGGGAAGGGAAACAGTACATCAGTCTCTGCTTCATACAGCTGGAAAAAAAATACATTAGTCGTGAGACTTTCTCCGGCATCTCATTAAACGAGTTTTGAACCATAAGATTGCTTGCCTAAATTATTTGCATTTTTAAATCATATTTTTTTTTCCAACCTTTGTATATCTTAACACCAGTTTTTAGAAAATGCAGAGAAGAACTTGGCTTTTAGTTTTTGAGAGTTGAAGGACATCTGAATCACTAATTTAAGTGTTATTACATGATGACCTGGTTCACTGTAGATACAGGAATACAAAAGAAATGCTTACACTAAGATATATTTAATGTCATGGACCCAAACTGCAACAGGACAGAGGCTGGCACATGATAAAGATTGTAATGGAAATTTATTGATGAAACTGATGGACTGACAAAACACAAGGGAAAATGAACCAGAATCAGGATGACAGCAACAGTGAACAAAGAAATATACCAGATTCTTTTTGAATTCACTCACTGAATTGAGTCTAGCGGTGAATGAATTAAACAAGGAGCTGAAATAACTTGGGGACGTGATAGTGGTATGCAAACCAGGAGAGTACAATCTAGGAATGCAGAGCAGCTGGGATAGAATCTAAGCAGGGAACTGAGAGGAAGTAAACTAACGGGAGCATGAAAAACCGAATATAAACAGAGGATCCAATTAAGCCAAAGCTGTGGAGTAATGCCACTCTAATAGTTTAAACCAAAATATGCAAAACGAGAGAGAAGAAAAAAGTAAGAAACTCAGTAAAAATGAACTATATGGAGAGACACTAGTCACACTCAAATGACCAAAACACAGTCAGCCCCTTTCATGACCCCCTTCAAGGACTCGAGTATGGAGGAGAGGAGACAGGTTGTGAACAATCAACTTAAGGAGAATAAATTGAGAAGTGCTCAGGTCAAGCCAAGACACACATCAGAAGATGCTGTTGACAGTAATGCTTTAAAGCAAATGTCGCAGTTAAGCTTTAGCCCTTTCCAAAGACTATTTTTGGTGCTTCTTTTAGTTACTTTTTTGTTAGTCTGTGGTCAGTAGTTCAAAAAATCTTAACCTCTTCATGGAAAACATGAAGCTACAAAATGATACAGATGATCCTTTTTGTGCTTAAACAGGTAATTGGTATTCTTTGGGTGTCTGGGTCAAACTGGGTCAGATTTCTTGTTAGTGCTGGACAGTTCTGCACTCATTACTCACTGTACTTCTGCTAAAATTGTTCGCACAGTGTGAGAAACACATTTAGAAGTTTAGCAAGAGCTCTTCTGTCTGGAAAGCTTCCCAATTTATAACGGTGCAGACCATGTGGGCTGCGGAAAAGAAAACGCAGTTTTGATATGTCACCATTCACATGCTGTTACATTTAAGTGGAGAATAAATGTCTTTAGGACACCTGGCGCCGACGCTGTGACTGTCTGCGTCTCCCAGGCTCATTTCTGACTGAGAACAGAAAGACCTTGGAGTACAAAGACAACAGACTTGATTATGTGAGTACACAGGAAGGTCTCCAAACATTGTCGTGCTAATCACGTTAGTGGGCACAGAGTCAAGGCAGGACAGATGCTTGGCAAAGGGCAATAGGGTTATGTTGTCCTGATTAGAAGGGGGGATCTGTGAGGGAGGGAAGGAGGAGGCGGCTGTGAATCTCGTCTCCTACCTCGGCATCACCTTGCAGAGGTAAACCCGACCGTCACTTCTTTCTCCGCGCTCAGTCTGCCACTTTTTCCACGTCTCTCACACAGCGTCTGTATTCAGGAGCTAGCGCCTTAGTCAGAGCGGATTTTCGTCCCCCCGTTTCGCTGCCCGCATTCATTTTCCTTCTTGTCAACCACCCACACAGCAATGAGTTGTCAGATGATAGTTTCAAATTTTCTTCTTACCGATTTGCTGCTTAAAGTTGTTAAAAACAAATTTGGTCATTTCTGACATGTTTGCTTTGGTTTGCAGAAGGAAAATAAAAAATTCCAGGGTGGCTCATTTGCAAACCTCTTTCAGTAATGTGCAAGTTGAAGAACAGCTGAGCAAATATTTGGAACAGAAATGCTCACATAATGAACCCTTGATAGTCAAACCGTTCTAGTTATTTCATATTAATAAAGTGCACATGTCAGATTCTTAAGGTACCGTTTTAAAACCCCACAGATGAACATGCCATCTGTACACAAGGTTTTTTTTTTTTCTGCTGTAGGAAACTGAGTCATTAGAAATAAGGCGAGAGCGTTTCTGGCTGCTTTCATTTTTCATTTTAAAATAATTCAACACTGAAGGCATTTTATTGACTTTTTCACTTCTTTTTTTTTTTTTAAGTCATCTTCCACCACAGCAGCTTGGGGAGGATTTCAATATTTTCCATTTGCAGGAAAATATAATAATTTGTAACAAAGATGATAAGATAATCTGTTTAACTTAAACAAAACCAATCTGCCAAGTTTCACAAAGTTACTCTACAAAACTACTAACTTTAATATATTTTAAAAGCATACATGGCTTTAAATCTCCTCCCTCCCCTCTAATAAAATAAAGTTTAGCCAACTGCGTTTAGAGGTTTTTTAATTAGTAAATGTAATCCTGCAGTAGTTATGGCTGCAAAATCCCAAAATGTATCAAAGTTCAAAGTGTCTGTATGCTTTCCAAGGCAGAAGAAAAGAGTCAAAAACTTTGACAATGGATCACTTTGACACCCAAAGTGATGTGTTGACTCGTTCTTGTGATTCGTGTTAAGTTTTCTGTTCTTTTCTTTTTTTTCTTTTAAGGGTCCTACATGTTGGTGAACTCCTCCCAGCATGCTGCGGGTCATCGTGCTCAGCTGCTGCTGCAGACGCTGAGCGAAAACGACACACATTGTGTCCAGTTCAGCTACTTCCTGTACAGTCGTGATGGCCACAGTCCCGGGGCCTTGCGAGTGTATGTGCGGGTGAACGGCGGTCCACTTGGGAGTCCGGTGTGGAACACCTCTGGGTCTCACGGCAAACAGTGGCACCAGGTTGAGTTGGCAGTCAGCACCTTCTGGCCGAGTGAATACCAGGTATGAAGCTTGTTGTGCTTTCATTGATGAACTACCGGACACTTTCTCTGGGTTAACGCTGGTCAGATTCTCAGTACATGTACTGAAGATATGCAGATCCCATGAGCAGAACAATGTAGAGCTGGAGTAAGTCTCTGTTGATCACTTCTTATTTCAGCCTCAAGGTGAATCTTGTGGTAATTACTTGCATTTGCAATTCAATTAGCACTGATTCCCCTGCGAATGCATTCATTGTTAACGTTTGAGTTCCCTAACCAGATGTGACATGGGGATCTCTGGTAGAGATTACGCCCAGCCACATCTTCCCAGCTGCTTGGTATGTCATCACGTTCAGTTCTCAGAGCTACGCTGTCATCGTCTGTGGGTGTCTAATGTGGTGGTGGATAGCTCAGGTAGGTGAGTGTGAGCGTTATCCATTTATTAATCCAATTTCTTCTTTCTGCAAACTCTGCTAAGCTGTCAGAAAGCTATTAGGTTGAGTAGCACGCATTTTATCTAGAGCTGTCAATCCCCCTGACTTAATTAAATTCTATTTGGCCTTGTATGTTGTGACCTTGACTATGTAAATAATAGCCCTTAGCATTGTATAAACCTAGGCATTTGGAGGCTTTTCAGCCAGCATCATCCAATCTTAAGTTAAGTGCAGTAAACAACACAGGACATGACTCTCCCTTAAGGATGTCTAAGTCTTAATAAAAAAAAACTTTTTCAGGACGCTAGCATGTTAATTTCAATAAAATATTTACACAGGTTTTAATACTTTAAAAGTTTAACTCAATTAATTATTATTATTATTTTTTTTTTACATTCAAAGGTTCTGGCTAGAACTTTTGTATTAATACGTTTCTGGTATGCCCGTAATTTTGATGCAGAAGTGACATCAGCAAACAACAGCAATGGATGACAAACCCGTTTCTCCTGGAGATTAATTTTTGTTTAAAAACAATTTGATGGGATGCTGGACAAGGTTGTTGTGTGCAAGTTGTGCAAAAAGGAGTTGGCTAATCACCGAAGCTATTCAAGCCTAAAAAGGCATCTCAGTGCAAAACATATTTCAGCCAACACAGACATCCTCAATGCTAATGTCAGCATCCATAGCCCATATTTCTAAAAAATAATTTTACTTAAAGAAGTTCCAGGAATAATCAGGGGATCCAGGAAAAACGTGAAAGTTGAATGGATGTAATAGAACTTAGCACCAATCCTTTGGTTGAACAACCGAAATAACAGATTAAAAACAATATATTTGTTGTTAAACTCATTTATATAATTAAATAAATTAGCCGCAAAAAGATTGTGAATTGTTGGTTATATTTTTAATATATAATTTGCGATTAATTAATTAGACACTGTAATTAACTCAATTAAATATGTTTGAGTCTCACCACTAAGCATTATATTTTCAGCATCTTGCCAATGTCTATTTGTAACAAGTCTTGGTGACACTGATAAGTTTTATACAGCACTTTCCACACATGGTAACGATGTGTAAAAAAAGACTTAAAAAAAATAATTTTTTGTGGCAGCAGCATAAACACACACTGAAAAATGTAGAAAAATCCAGACTTCAGTTTGAGTACACCTTTTCACTGAAGCAAAGATCTCTTTACCAAACAATTTTCACAAAATCACCAGGGGCACGAATACTCTAACGATTCAGTGATTATTTATTTCAGTGAAGCATTCAATATTTGTATCAAAATGTACAGGAACTGTCTATAAGCAGTCCATTAGTTCATATATCCCTTAGATATAAACTCTGAGGTTTTTTTTTTAGCCAGTTTTCAAAAAAGGTGGGGGATTAGAGTGTGTGACAGGCAGGAGACTGATACAAGAAAATTGCTGCTCTCCTATTCTTCTCCATTCTAAAAGTTTATAAAGAAAACAATGATTATAAAGCTTAAAACAACGGCAACTTCGCAAAGAAGGCTTTACGAAGAAAAATGGTGTCTTTTTACCACTGGTTAGAGAGGTTATAAAACCCCCTAAAGCTTATTGTTAGAATCCTGCAGCAAAGATCAGCATGTTGGGGTCAACAAGCTGTCATAGGAACCCTTAGGGACTATCTACATACCAACCAGTTGTTTAGGAAGTATTCCAGGAAAAAGTCTTTTCTGTACAGTCAGAAATGTAAACATACAGATTTTGCTAAGTGTGATGAAACTGTGTGCTTTACAGAGATAAGACTAAGATTTAGCATTTTGGCAACAAATACTCCTGAAGAGCTTGTTGTGAAGCTAAACACATTACGCCCACTGTTGAGTATGGTCAAAGATCTGTGATGCTATTGGCCTTTTGCTGTTTCAAAGACCGTTGGTGTGACCTGAAGATAAGAAAGCATAAGAACGGCTGGGCGATCTACAGAGACAAAGTAGAATGATATCTGAATGCTCTAGCCTTGTATAATCTTAGGTAGGACATATTGCTTTCTTCTAAGCAAAAGGGATTTGTGGAAAAGTATTAATTGCAGGGGTTATGTTAAAATTAACAGAGAAGTTATTTATTAACCTGCCGTATTAGTTGCTAAAACAATTGCAAATAAGTCAAAGGGCATGGCATGCTGGAAATACATTTGCATCAACAATCACCTGATTGTTTGTGATGATCTTTGGTTAAAATAACACATGGGCTGAGAGATAATGTAATAATCATAACTCATTTTAATTGCATATTGATAAAACATCCAAGAAAATGTTACCCACTAGTCAAAACTCCTCATTGGAAACCTGGTGGAGCTCTTTGCAAAACAAGCAAAAAAAAAAAAAAAAAAGATCACCCTTCCAACGAACTGCCAATGAAACATGATCCAGTAAGGTTGTTGGCAGAGATAAACATGTAGGTGCAGGTTAACTGTATTCAGATACTATGATGTTACATCACCTTTCCTGTGTGTTTACTTCCCTGAACCTTTTCCAGCTTTTCCAACCCAACAGGTATACTTATCAAACAATGTATTCTGATGGAGCTTCGAGAAAAAAGTTCAGCTCAAAAAATCTTATTGAAACAGAATTGACTGCATACTGTTGCTGTAGACTGGTTTGGTCTCTCTGACTGACATGGAGAGTTATTATATATGACTAATATATTATTATTACTGAAGTACTTTGGCTGCATTTTGCAGTTACAGTTTCTGGATGTAGAAACGGTTTAAACTCCTGAATTAGGATTATTTGAAAAGAAAAATAAAAGTTAAATGGAGCATTGACTTTTTTTGATGTTAGTAATTTATTTTCCCCAACTTTATTTTTCACTTAATATTCATATTTTGGTTCATAAAATGTTAATTGAAATTAATGCATGGAAAATTTAGATAATATAAAATATAAATAGGTAAAATTTACACACTTTGTTTGAAACTATGGATTTATATAAACAATTAAAACAGAAATGTACCACAAACTTATGACATCTATGTAAATCACAAAAGCAACAATTATTTTTACTCCTGCTATTTAAAGCAGTCCTATATTTATTATTTTGATACATAAACAGAAATGAACATTGGACGTTAGCATAAAATTATTATTAGTCTCCACAAAATGTGACACTTGTCGCAGCTTTTTGCGAAATTATCTTCCTGAAGAGCCGGTCCACATGTAGCTGTTTTTCAGACTTAACTAGATTCTTTTCACCAAACATTACATTTTTTTTTGTGTCAAGGCAACTGACCAGCAGTGTGCAGAAACGAGTTGGGGAGACACAGCACTGCATGGGTTTATGCTCCATACAGCCAGAGGTACTGATAGTTTTGGTGACATGAAACGAAACCTGTTTATGACCAACATTAAATATCCTAGCATAGGTAACGTAAAAATGCCTTTTTGAGGCAGTCAAAATGCTCATTATAGGGTTTGGAATGTTGTGTTTACTTATTGCATTGTATTTTAAAGTTTGTTATGGGAAATGGTATGTCATATAAAATCATTCTAAATATAATCAAAAGCTAAAGATGTTGAGTAAATGTGAAGGAAAATCAAGTGTAATGCTAAACCAGATGAGATGCTCTCTGCCAGGTCCTTTTTTTAATTTTTAGTGCAAACCATTATTTTTACAGTTCCCTTAATAGATATATTAAACATGAGTTACATTTATGCTGAACATTGAACAACGAGAGCTGAAAATGGTTGCTTCTCTCCCCAGAGTGGTGTGTGCCGTGTGTGATCTCTCCAAAAAGCGACTCGCTGATTCTCATTAGACACTACTTCTCTCTGTCTTAACATCGAAGCAGATATGTCATAAGTACAACAAAAATACTTCTTAAAATGCAGTTTCTTTTCTTCTTCAGTCCTTCTGCGTTTGAAAATGATTTTCAAACACATTTGTTTCCGTTATCCTTTCTTTCATTTTCACTGTAGATTTATGTATTTGAAAGCATCACAGTTAATGGTAAGGGCTTACACAGTGGTTTACAATAATATTCACTGGACTTGAACCTTTCAAATTTTGTCATGTCACAACATGTCCAGGTATGGTTTGTGACAAACCGTTCCTTTTTGTTTGTCCTCATAATGCTTTCCCTTCACTAATGTACTCGATAAATTTCCTAGGCGTTTACAGAACAGCTCTACTTATACTGTATTCAGTACACAGGAGACCTCTTAAGTGACTTCTTTAGAGACTTTCTTTCCTAGATTAGCAATTAGGGGTATCAGAGTAAAAGAGGTTGCATACAAATGCTTTCCAAACCTTTCAGATTTTTACTTACAGAAATGTTTATGCAATGCAACAAAACCCCAATAAAGTACAGTGGAGTTTTTGTTTTTTAATTGTAAACATGAAAATAGTTCAAGAGGAATGAATAGTTTTGTGCTTTAAGTGTGTCAGAATGATGCAGTGGCTTCCAATGAGATGCAGCACAGAGTAGGAGGGGTAAAATGGCTCATGAGGAGGAGGAGGAGGAAGCAAACTGAACAGGAGAAGAAGACAACGCAATAAATGAGTATTGACTGTACAACCTTTAAATAGAGCAGCTTAAAAGACTAATGGCCTGGCTTTTATCTCATGTTGAGGAAAACATACTGCTCAAATTGATTGGATTAAATTTGCTAATATTGGGGATTTGATTACAAGGAATTGGCAACATTAGAGCAAATGCATCCTAATGTGACGAGACGAATTAAAGCTGTAGACCTGATTTATTTTTTTTTCTCCCTCCACTTCTTCTCTTACGTGTCACGTTCTCTCGGTTGACCTCATACTGCTTTTGAGCACAAAGGGAGCAAAACAATCTGCCCCCGCAAAGGTGCGGATGCCATGGCTTACATTGCTAATCCCTCAGCAGTCAAAAGACCTCATCACTGTGGAATGACAGTGAGTCTCATCTTGCAACACGCCACTGCTCTCCTTTTACACAGACAAAACAGATGAAAGAGAATGAGGATGTTAAAGGCTGGGTGTTTTCTTTAGCGCTGGCCATCCCCTCGCGGTAGCCAGCGAACGAAACGGAGTCAAAACATCAAAAGAACAACAGACATCTTAAAGCCCGCTTTGCTCCAGAGCTTCACCACAATTCCTTCAAAGGGTTTATTGTAACTTCAAATACTGATTGAATTATTTGAGCCAGCATATACCTTAATCTTTTGCACATTGTGTCAAGTTACAGACTTCAATGTATTTTATTCAGATACTTTAGGATAGTTTAACATAAAAATAATACGCACATCCACTGGAGTGGCTGCTGGATAAAAACATCAGGCGATTAAAATATATAAGATCTTCACGACAAATATAGCTACTCTAATAAAACACTCAAACCTTTGAATAGAAATGCAATCTGTTTCAACAACCTCGTTATTTCTTGAAAATGTGTAAATGACAATATATTTTTCTATTTAAAATAACAAAAATTAAGGTAATGTTTTTACCACTCACTCACAATGCCGCCAAAACAGACACAGCGATCAAAATCGACGTCATTTACAACACAATGGAGATTTTAATCCCATATCTTCTCATTCCTAGAAAGATTTCATGGTGAAATAATGATTAGCATAGTATTTATGGAAAAATAAAAATAAATAAACATCCTATTTGACATGATTCAGATGATTAACATTTGATTCTCTACTTTTCCTAATTTATATATAAATTCCCTATCCTAAATCACTCTGAAGGCCATGGGGCTATGTTATTTAACAAACACAACGTTAATCATAACTAAAAGGAAAAGAAAAGGAAAATTCAACTTTGTTTTCATCTTTGAAAATCTAAAAAGTGTTGTGTGGTTTTCTATTCAGTTCTCTTTTCTTTTATACACCCAAACTCAATCCAGATCAGCTACTTGCCATCATCAGTCACTTAATGGCATGCTGTTGGCAGGACAACCAAACCGACCGAGGAGTAGCAGGAACAAAGCCACTGTCAAAAAACACCCAGTTCTCCTTATTTCCACTGGGGTAAAGTAACTCCAGAAGAACAAACATCCCTTAACAAGACGGTCTTTTAATCAAAGTTCTTTGCCTGTGTGTTAGTCTCAGGGTGAATTACGACGCACAGATTTTTTGCCTGGATACAAAATGTCAGTGTAGCCGTTTGCACTGCAGAGATACAGATGGAAGTGATGCTCACAGAGGCTTGTTTCAAGATTTTGTTTTAATGAAATACTGTTTACGGCATACACAGTCGCTGTTTATGTCTCCAAAATGTCATTGTGAAATGTAATTAAAAAGAGTCGGCAAAATGCTCTGATAATCACCAAAACTAAGAGGATTAGATGCTGAAAATAAATCAAAAATATCATCCAAATCTGATTCGTTCACCCACCTGCTGGTTTGTAAAACTATCTACCTGATTACTTTCAGCATGGGTGCTTTGAGATGTTATCACTTAAACAGGACTTTGCGGATTTTTGTTTTTTTTACAATATATCTCTGTGTTATTTGAAATAATTGTTTCTCTTTTAATAATAAGCTTAATTAAGCTCACATTTTTGTGGTAGATTCTCCTCCCCGACACCAGAAAATTCAGTGGATTTTCAGGTTGGAATGCGAGATCACCTTGAAGCGCCTCGACAGAAGATGTCCTGTGAGATCCGTGTACACTGCCGTATTCCTCACTGCGTCTTATTGGTAGAAGTGTTTGCAATACCTGGAGAACCCTGTTATCAAATATTAAAGATGTTATCCAGCCCTCCTAGACGGTCGAATCGAGCCACAGACCGCCCCTCCCTCACCTCTTCTCTGACTCGCACTTTTCCTTTTACTTATTCATCTCTTATTTCAAATGTCAGAAACTTCTCAGCTTTTCGTCTCTTCTGACTTCCAAAAGCCTGCTTTTTTACTCTCTATTTTATTCATAATTGCTTTCAGCTCTGCTGCACAGTTCGTGGTAACTGTTACTCCAAACTTAGTTACCTAATGCTAAGTTTGTGCAAATTATGAAATCAACCTGTGCTCCTGCTGTGTATGGAGCATATTTCAGTTTCTATTTTCTATCTTGCTTTCAAAGATGAGAAATAAAGTTGTTTGGAAATATTTTAGATGGCAAGAGTCACCAACAGTCTTGGCACAACAAGTAAAGAAAATCTAATTTATTGACTTGTCAAACCTGAAACACCTACACTAATCACAGATTCTTTAATTAATAGTTTATAATTTACAGCCATTTCCCTTTATTTGTGAAAGCAATGAAAGGGAGACTTTTTATTTCATCCAGAAAAAATGACTAAGATTGCAGTTCTCTTTAACTGGATGTGCTGCTTCAACTCCAACTCAAGCTTACCATCAGAGTTAAATTATATGGAAAATTGTAATACGTGAGAGTGAGAAGCCATTTCTAACTCCCTTAGCTCTTTATTGTGGTATTCAAGCTAGTCTGTTGCAGACTTTTTAGATTTGTGACAGTCAGGGATTGTTGTCCAGCTGGAGCAGGTCACTCTATAATAACAGGAGGTGTGTGTGTGTGTGTGTGTGTGTGTCTTTTTTTTTTTTAAAGCACAAACAATGAAGACAGAACTCAAGAATCTTCCTCAAAGCAACCACTGTGACAAAATGATGAGTTTTTTTTGTCACTTTTGTAAGTTACAGTTTCACAGTCGTGAGTGATTGTAGGGCTGGTAGCTTCAAACCCATATTCACAGATTCCCTTCTGCCAAAAGCTCCAGCAAGGATACAGATTCTAACAAAAGAGTCCAAAAATATAAAAAGAGTAGAAGACGTCCATTGGAGCTTCACTCCCTCCGAACTCAAATCAGCTTCACCTGACCACAAGAATGATATTTCACTTGGAACAAATGACTTTTTGTGAATTCTGCCCAATTTCTCTCAAACTGTCCTGACAGATGGACTTTTTACTATCCTCTTCTTGTTTTCCCCCCCAAAATGAAATAATCTCTTAAACCAGACCTGAAGTAAGCACAGGCAGAGGCTTAAAGTGTGTCTAAATGCAGAAACAGTACAAATCATTCTCAAATTTTTTCCATCTATAAAGTGTCACATGGAAAATGTGACACTTGGAAAAACTAAGACCTCCTATTTACATAAGTATGCACACTGCTATGATTTCATCAGTACCTGACAGTAGATATATAGTGATTTATTTGAACTAAAGCTCAGTTGTCCTAAAAGGATTTGAGTTATAGGTAATTGGAGAAAATGTTGGACAACAGTGACTTTACAAAAGCTGGTCTTTTCTCCTTCACTGATAAAAAGACAAATTGGTAACTGCTTAGTGAAGGAGCCAAGAGTCCAACAGAAGCTCAGATAGTTTTATGCTTTTTCTATTAATGCCTGTTGCAATCCTCATATGACTCCTGTACGCACCACATGTTTGGACTAAGGAGTACGGTTCTGAGACAGAGGCCCCGTCTTACAAACCCCCCACCCCCAAAAAACATCTGTGCAAGACTAAAATCTCTTTAGACCTTGTGAGCGAATTTGCTAACGGTGATGAAACCAGACTTGAACTTTTGGAACCAAATTCCTAAAGGGATGCTTGACACAAAAAACACAACACTGCAGCTCACCAGAAGAACAGAATACTAACAGTGAGACACTGTGGTGAGCATAATGGTCCGAGATCGTTTTTCCTTGAGTAGAACTATGTCTTTTTTTTTCTTTTTGTCAAGGTGGATAAAATAATAAACAGTTGAAAACACCATCTTATTTTGTGTCTGCTACAGGCTGAATAACATACTGTACATCCAAAAAAACAGGAAAATAACCTCACCAGATGAAAAAGCAAAGTTTTGGAGTGGCCTTGTCAATCTTGAGCTAAAGCTGATAGAAAACCCCGTGAGGTTTGCTGAAGAGGCTATCGGACAGGATTTCCTTCCACCCTGATAAATCCGGAGAACTTTTGCAAGGGAAAGTCGACAAATATTGTCAAGTCAATATGTTGCCTGCCTATAGATTCCGACTAGTGAAGACTGAATTCTGAAACCCACAACTTGTTTCAGCAAATTATTCATTTTTTCCTGTATATTTCCAAGAACAGCTTTTGATTTCAGTCAAACTATACAAAAGACTTTTTACAAAACAGGTGAAAAGTAGATATTAGCGCCCTTTATATAAGCTGTATGTTTCAATTCCTCAAGGCATTATCCATCTATTAATTCTCTAGAAAACAAACAGCTATCAGACAAGAGGTGAATAAACACTCCTATATTTTAGAACCTGTTATGCTTTGCCGTTATCAGAGCCCATCTCTATTTCTTTTCCTTCATAGTAGCCTGCTGAGAGCCCTCCAAGCTGAGCCCATGCGTACCAAGAAAGATCGCATTGAGATTTCCGACACTTGCACTGTTGTCTCACACTTAGCCGTTATCCTCTGGCATTTCCACCCGAGCAGATTTAGCTCAGCACTGGAGCATTTCTCTGTGAACTTTTAAGGATTTTTAGAGAAATCTAATCTGTAACTCAAAAAGTGAGTGGAAGCCTTGCCTGTCTAATGGAGGAAGGTAGAAGCTGACATACAGGGCAAAATAAATTTTTTCTTTATCTGTAGACATTACTATTGTCTCTAAAGAACAATATAATGGGTAATGTAATATGTTCTGGTAATGTGCATTTTATATCTGCTGTAAATCACTTGATGTTCCACTTTTGTTTAGTTTTTTTTTTTTCTTTATTTTTTCCTTTATCTCCAGAGGACGGTTTCCTGGCTTTCACTCCTAGTGGAAGAAAAGTAACAGCTTGTTAGAATATGCAAAGTCTGATTGGGAAAGTGGATTTCAATAAAAATCTCTGAAGTTTTTTATTGAAACAAATGCTCTAAACGTCTCCCTCATAATAAGTTCCTATCCTAATGGCTAAAAAAATTAGGGATTAACCAGTAATCAATCTGCTCAGCGCTTCAGCTCAGCAGAGAGTAATAACAGCTTCAATTAGAGTCTAAAAGATGTTCTTTTTTTCTTGCTTGTGTACCATTAAGCCTAATCAGTGTTTCTGGCTAATTTTGATGTTGGCCTAATGGCACGGCCGTGCGTGTTTACCCAGCTAATTTAGGTCAATACACTGAAGTAAGTTGGGTTTTAGTCATTACTCCTATTATTATTTTTTGTTGTTTTAAAAAAACAACAAAGAGGGCAAAGGGGAGGAATTGGCTACAAAATAAAAAAACATTTGACAATGCAAGAAATTAATTCTGAACTAAGAAGCTGATGCGCCACAGGCTTTGTAGAGAATCGGCAGCCTGAGAGGTGTAGGAAAGAGTGGAAGTGGCAACGAAAAAGCAGGAAATGTTAAAATGGCTCTTTTTATTTTATTTATTTATTTTTTTTAAAGTGGGGGCAGCTGCTTCCAGCTCAGCTTCTCACCTTTTCTTAGGAACAAACAGAAAAATTGACTCTGGCAGAAGAAGATTAGCCTCAGTTTTTCCTCTCTGAGAAGAGTAGCCAGGGCAAGGCAGGGTCTCAGTCCAACCGCAGGAGACCCACCTGTCAGGACCTTTCCTTCTGCGTTCCCGTTCACCTCTCCCTGTCCTCCGTTAGCCCTGCACATCCCGTTTCTGGCCGATTCTGCCCAGATGGTTTTTTTGGCTGACCCCAATCTCCTCACTTCCCCCCTAGGATATTTCTGTGAAAGGTTCTTCAGGGGTCATAGACAACTGGGTTTGTTGTCAGAATAATCTGTTTCATCCTTTTTTAAGTCCAGCAAGGTGGACTGAGTCTGTGCCGCTGACTATAGATGGTTGGACAGCAGGCCAGAGTTCTAGAAGACGTCTTTGTGTCCCTCCAGTGAGGATTATAGTGGTGAAGATTAATTGTTAGTTTTTTTACCTGCAGTCTATCAGGTAATTATTAGGGGGAAAAAAAGGATCACAAGATTGTGCTAATGCTACAGAGACACGATCATCATACAGGCAAAAAGTTAAAAAAATATGTGGATGTTTTCATCCTCTATAATGTGATGTCCCCCCAAATGTCAACTGTCTTGAAAAGCCAAATGAAAGAAACTTCAGTTCACCTGTGATTTATATGATTTCAATATGAGCTATGCAGCTGTTCCTTGCCATAAAGTTTGGGCTTTATGGCAAAGTAGCAGAATATAGCAATTACTGGAGGACACCCTGAAGGCATCCTGCTTAAAATCTGACATATGCAAAACACAAAGTGTGAAAGATAACATTGCCCATCACCCTGGAGATAACATAAACATCTAAATTTTGAAAAATGGTCTTAGCAGAAAGTAATACTTTTGGAAAGCACTTTACTGTGTCTAATTCCTACTGTTATTTATTGTCAGATTTTCTAACTGTATGCACTAAAAGGAAACATTTCTCAAAAAGTAATAATGCCCTTATAATGTGTGAAGGATCTAGACCACACCAATCCACCAAGACAAACATTAATAGTTTACAGGACATGTAGTTTTAGTGTGTGTGTGTGTGAGTGCGCTTAGAAATGGAGGTAAAAACTAAGACGTGATGATGAGAAGCATGTGGTAATCGTTTGCTCCTAGGATTATGAGAAACAATAACTCAATGCTAGTGTATGATCAAACACATGGATGGAAGACTGTCCTTGGTGCTCCGAAAACAAACATCTCCCCTGTGTCTCATAACTCTCCCACTATTATTGGGGATGGTGATTTGATATTGATTAGGTTTCATGAGAGCCCAGTGCTCATCTCGCTTATTGTTCCACAGGACAGAAAGGAGGTTTGTCCTCCCTTGAGTATGGTGGCCTTGTGAAAGCTGTATTATCTGCTGTTATGGCTTCATAGCAGCTCGTGTCCTGACTCTACGATGGCGCTCATGACTCAGGCACCACATTGTGTGGTTCGTGATAAAGCAATTATTTCCCATGGCCCCGCGGAGAGAAACAAAACTTATCCGTCTCTGCGTTGAGCCTTCGGTACATGTCTTATTTTTCTCATTGTCTCCGCTTTTGTTTTGGGTCAGTAGATGTGAAATGGGCTTGTTTCTAATTAATGTGTCTGCCACCGATGGGAGAATAAGATCAACTAAAAAATAACACACAGAGCTTTCAGTGTTGAAAATCACTCCTGCTCTACATCAGTGAGAGCACTGAGTTACTGACACGTGCATGCTCATACAGAGCTGGTTATCGTACGCTTATGCTTGCTTTCACAGGTGCTGATTGAGGCAACCGTTTCCAGGGAACGTCGAGGTTACATTGCCTTAGATGACATCATGGTGCTCAACTACCCCTGCTGTAAGTGCCACTTCACACAACAGTTACACAAGGTGCTGTATGCCAGCCACATTAAGTGACTGTAATGTAGAAACTTGTGAAAATATATTTCAAAGCCTCTCAAAACATCAATAGAGCTAAACGAAGAGTAACGACCGAATAACCTTTTATGGCAAGTGGGTTTATCACACAGCACTCTGACTGGATCTTCAAGCCACATATCTGCACATTTTAATAAAAATGTAATTTTTTATGTCTCTAATTAGGCTTTTGGATATTTCAAACAGTGCTCATCAAGGAATAAATGACATTTCTTTTCTCAGTCTTGTGTGCTGGACTTTCAGCTCCAGATAACAATGTTCTTCCTGCCAATTTCTTGGCCAATAAAATTATAACTTGCAACAACCACAGTGTAAATATCTGGTGATAATTTTATTCCAGATATTTTAAATCATTATTTTGTAGAAGGAAAGCTGTATTTGTCAATATGTGGAGCTGAACGTAGGTAGAAAGGAAAATTTAATCAATTTGTCCAAAAACTGACATTTAGGATTTTTAAAATTTAGATTGTGTAAAGGTGGAAAGACTCTTCTATGTAAACTAATTTAAAAAAATGTAATTATGTATATGAAAAATACATTTAAATTATGCCTAATTTGTCAGCACTGCCACTTTTTTCTTTCTCTTTACACGATTCCCAGTTTTCAGCCTTAAAATAAGTACAAGATTATTTTAAATGGATACATTTGATGTTAATTCTAATTTACTGAAAGATAGCATATGTTACTGGAATTCTATAGATGTTACAAAGACATTGTGCATACAAGTAGTATGCACAATTGGTTTTGAAAACCCCAAATACACAAAATGTCAACGCTTACTTTTACTTAATGATTGTAATCTTTAAAGCACTCACTGAAGCTGCTTTCCTGGGCAGATTTTATAGTTCTTTTTTAAAAGGCTTTTTTCCCACCAACCGCCACAGTTTAAAGCTTTGTGAGAAGGCAGTCCAGGGAAGGGAGTCCAGGGTTTTTCACTGCCTGCACCAAAGGGCTTTTTGTGTCAGTCGTGGAAGGAGAGTGTCGCAGTTCAGTGTGTTCTTGGCCCCTAAGGACCTCCTGCAGAACACAGTGACTAAGACACCTGAACTTACCTGGACAGAGCCACTCTCTGAACTCGAGGCGCCTTGTCGGCACACTTAACACTTCCCAAACTCAGATGGGGATCAACTCCCTGCTAATGTCACAGGAGAAATGTTGTGATTCTGATGAATTTGGACATTTCAGGCTTTCTGTGCTACAGATCAGTGTTTTTATGACGCGAACACCAGCTGTGAGATTGGGTCGCACCCCTACTGTATACTTACCACCCAGCAGGCCACCCTGCTACTCCCAGACACAACAGATGGCATCCGCTGACTGCTCCCACTGTGGCCATTAAATAATTAAGACTCTCATCAAGACCTGAGCGCGCCTTATGATGTGGCGCTCGGCCAGCTGACATCACTTGGCAGCGAGGAGTGTGGGGGAAGTACGAGACAGAAGGCAGCAGAAAGTGTTAAATGGTCAAAAATAGAGTAAACCTATAAAAAACCTCCATGTTAAGAATTCTGGTTAAAGCATGGTTGACATTTCAGTTTTATCCTCCTGAGTCGCAGTCTTTGACTCTGAAACTAGTGTTGCAGTTCAATGAAATATTCATCATGCTAAAGAGTCCTGAGGATAAGATCTGACACATTTAGCCGTACAACAGTGAGGCTCCAGCCAACTGGGGGGCGTAGTCTTTTTCACTCGTGCTCATCTCCCTGTTTGTTTACTGTCTGTTTAACTCTCAGGCATAAATAATGAAACATTCGGAGAGGAGGGGTGGCGTGCAGTTACTCAAAGGGAACATGGTGGCCACATGCGGGGTACAAATACAAGCGCTTTCCCTAACTTACTGTACAGAAATAAGATCAAGAAATTTTCATATCAGTCTCTGCAAGATAGAGACGCAGTTATGTGCAAATCCGAGCAGGAGATGAGCGCGATCCAAACATTTGCTTCTCCCTGATGCTTCTGCTTCACAGTTGCTCTCTCGTCGCCACCTGCCAATCATCTAGAGTGGCATGTCGGCTTGTCCTACACAGTTTTCTCAGGGATGGCTGGCAGCGTGGTCGGCGTTTACCCGGCACTTTGGCGCAGCAGGGGGTTGCTTCTCACTCTTTAATTGTTAATTGCAAAGTTGGACGAGAGGGCCACTCCCACATGCTGACTCATTGGCAGCTTCACTCAGCACACTGGGACATTATTAGTCAGACCGTGGAAGGTTGATGCTCACTCTGTGGCTTTTCTTTGGAAACTCACACCTACATTATGCTCATCAATAGAGGTCCATCCTGTCTCTTAGCAAGTTATTTTAGTAATAGACACTCTGCAGTCGTTTTCAAACATGTTTGCTTCAGATTTTTTTTTTTTTTTTCAGGATTAATACTCTCCTACACTGAATCTTCCCCAGGAAGAAATAGCATCTGTTCACATTTTGTGCTGGTGGATCATAAATAGGTTTGACTACGGCTTTAAAACTTAAAGAGAGCAGAGAGGAGCAAGAAACTAAACAAATAGAGTAGGAAAGTTATTGAAAATTTAAACAGATTGTTCACTTAGTACCCAAAAGTTTTATGTCAATTTTATTGATTTGGTATTTATAAGAAAGACAGAAAAAAATACTAAGATTATAAAATACATTACAAACATAAGAACGGTTAGAGAACAGAATCAAGTTATAAATATGTATTAGGGTTAAAAGTCAAAGAGCAGAAGTGGGTCTGACTTTTCCTCTCTGATTTGCTCAGAAATCATCAATGTTCTGAGCAAATCTAACATAGAGGTTAGTTGTTCCAGAGGACAGAGGCAGCTGCTAAGATCACCTTGACTTTATGGTTTAGTTTTTGTCAGGAGCATTTAGTGATTTGACCTTAAGGTTCTTGAATGGGAGTGGATTTGTGAAATGTATCGTAGATAGGATGGTGCCAGACCATGAAGAGCCTTAAACACCAACAACAAAAGATGGAAATCTCTCCTGTTACATAGTCATGTTTCCATGTATCGTCTAGGAGTCATTTCCTGTCAGGCATTCACTTTCACCCTCCGATTCCAAAGACAGCAAGACTGTTGTCTCAAATTTCTTACAATATCCTGAGCGTCTTGGAACAAAAAATGTAAATGGTGAACTAGAAAAAAAAAATTCACCTGAGTTGGCTCAACACAGGTGAATTGTCTTAATGGAGATGAGCTCTCCATTAACACACAGGTAGATTCTCAACTCAGATTAAGACCCGTACTAAGGCTGACTGCAGCCCAACAAGACAAGGTCTGGACTTCAAAAACCAAAACATGCATTTAAAGACCTTCTCTTCTTCAATACAACTTTCAACTTTCCCCTTTTGACTTTGCAAGGAAGCAACATGTACCTTTGATGGATGGAAGAACGTGACAAGAAAAGGTTTTATTAGGACAGTCCTGATGGCTTTAAAAGTTACTGGTAGACAGTATGTGGAGATATTTTCCACATAAGAGTGAAGGAGACTCTATTGTGGTCTAAGGAGATTTTGACTTCAATGGAACAATGGAGCTTCAGGTTGTGCAGGGGCATCAAATGTGCACCTGGCTATGTGGAGATGTTGCAATTGATATTCCTCTTGCCTGGGAGCCATTGTGTCTGCAGTGATACCTGAGTCTTTTGTGCTCAAAGCTGCAGTTCAAACCTGTTTTGGACCAATCTGTTTGTTCTCCTCATCTAATTTCCACAAATAAATGAGGATGAATTGCAGGGGAGGTTTACAAAAATAGATGTCTGTTTCTGAGCTTACATACCCTCTTATGAAAACACTCACCACAAACACATCGAAGCAAATTTTTGACGTGATCAACCAGAATGGTGGAACTATTACTGACTCCTTTTTTGACACCCTTACTTCTGTTTTTCTCATTGATGGTTGTAAACGTTTGATCAACTAATGAAAAGCCTCTGATGTAATTTTCAAGAAATTGCTTTATCTTTTTTTCCCTCATCTTACAACTCCCCATATTGCATTGTACTCTATTGATCTGGAGCAAAAACTCTGCTTTATAAGAGGCTTTTTTTTTTTACTTTATTTGTTGTGAATGATATTAAAAAATTACAATGTGAACTGCTCTTTATAAGGAAGCTGAAAAATTTAAGAAATTACAATGTTTCTTGTTTTCTTTCACTTTTAAGAGAAAGAAAAAAATGTGAATGTTTTGAATATGAATCATACACAGATAAAGGCTAGAAGAAAAACTAAATTGTGACAATTTATTAAATCAAATTCAAATTTACACCTATCCTGTTGTAATGTTTTGAAAAACAAGAAAATAACAAAATACTTTAAAAGTCAAGAAAAGCCTTGACAGTAGTTAGTGGATTTGTGCTTCATAATGTAGTACGTTAAGGTGATTCTCTCTCTTTTTCTTTCTTTAGATAAGGCCCCACACTTCTCCAGGCTGGGAGACGAGGAGGTAAACGCTGGCCAAAATGCCACTTTCCAGTGCGTTGCAGCTGGAAGGGCCTCTGAGGCGGAGAAGTTTCTACTTGAGGTTAGTAGTTTGATGGAGTTTCTGACTGAAGTACCTCATGTATTTGAGCTACATTTGAGTTTGTTGAGTTATTTCCTTGGACAAAATCAATGTGAAATGTAGTATCAATAAAAGCAAGAACTGAATTTAGTTTATGTTATATTGCCAAAGGGTATGGCTGAATTGGTTTTTCTGTTTTCTGATTTACACCAAAGCAAAGAGTAATCAAATAACACTTTATGATTATACACACAGAATCCTTAAACATCGCTGGATAAATTATTCATGTTTGACAGGAGATATGAGGTCAGGTCGAGGTCAAAATGTTCCTTGCCATCATTTCATCGACTTGTTTGGTTGTGAAGTAAGAAGTTTCTCAATAAAATGTAAAAAAAATAATCAACATATTCTTGGCAATGGGCTGGAAAGGTCAGGAGTGGACAACCAGCCCAGAATAAAGGAATGAGTTTGTGATCTAAAGTGAAAATTGGGAGCTGGGCTGTTACTTTAGGATTTGTAAGCTATCATGTTGTTTTATAATTAAGAACACAACTTGCTTTTATGGATGTGTTGGAGTGTCATAACTTGCTCTTTCTTTTGATTTGACTTCTTTAATGTTCCAGAAAAAAATGTTTTGTATACTAAAATGAAGAAATTCAAGTAAATAAGAAACTTCTTACTGTGCAAATGTTAAATATAATCCGGTGTTAACCCTTCTTGCAGTTCCTTGCGTGAGCTAAGGCTAATTTAACCAGAAAAGCTCAACTTACCTTCATAAGGAAAAAGTTTTGGAACCTTGCAACATGCAGCCGTCCCCCTGCTGGTCCTTCAAGGGGTGTGATCTTTGACTACCTCACTTTTCACACAAAGCATTTCTATAGGGATCCCCAAGTTTCATAAATAATAGATAAAATAAATTGTTTGATTATGAAGTGAAATCACCTTGTCAGAAAGCAGTCAGCTGCCCTGGGGAACTTTCTGAATACACCTAACATTTATAAGAAAAGGAAAAACATCATTACATAAAAAATTTTAACTTTTTTGGAAGCGGGATGGAAGATTTGTACAACACGCTTTTAAAAGCTGAATGCTCTGGAGGCTTTGCAGGTGGATGTTTTACCTCATTCTACCAAACCAGTCCAGAGTAGCTCCTGCCATCCATTATCTTCCACTTATTAGAGATTAGTCTGCAGTACTAGCAGGTCCTGGTAGAAAAACATCAGACATCCCTCTTCCCAGTGACACTCTAGAGTTGGGAGAAGAGATTTGCAGACCTTCAGTCAACTTTCCTGTCTGCCTCCTCCCATTAAGAGATGCCCACAAACTTTGATGTTTACAGAAGTTATCCTGTCCAGATGCCTTCAGCATCTCAGCTGACTCTGCAGAGAAGCAGCAGCTTTACTCCAAGCTCACCTGGATGACGCAGTTCCTTCCCCTATTGCTCTACTTCAGCCATCCTATAGGTAGAGCTCATTTCAGCTGCTTGCATTCAAGATTTCTGCCATATAGTCTAAAGATTGACTAAGAGGCAAACGGGAGCTAGAGAGGAACAATGAGTGCATATTTTAGTGATAAATAAAAAATCTTATAAAGCTTGTGGCAGGCAGAGAAAAAAAGAAAAGGCAACGGGATGCAGCTCAGGGGAAAATAGATGGAGGAACCAGCAGAGAATATTACAGACCAGACAGCTTAAATACACTGCAGTAGAGAAGCCAGTGGCATGGGAACCAGAGGGACTAATCAGAGGCAAGCACAGGCAGCTGGGGAAGAGACCAGGCAGAGGGAAATTAGGAGATGAAGACCAAATCCAAGTTGATAAACAGGAAAAGATTAAAACAGGAAACACAGATTATGGGATTGCAACAATCTTCATGACTGTCTTTTGTTCATATCACTGTTAAAAACAAGTATTTGTTTTACTGTAGATGAAGCCTTAAACCATCTATCCTTCCACCACTTTATCACATCACTTGTGAACAAGACACTAACATACTTGAATTCCTCTGCTTGACACAACTACATAATTCTTAAAATCTGATGATATCTACCGAGTAAGGAATCAAACAAATGGAAAACATGGCCATAACAGATCTGAAAAATACTGATGAATAAGTGGAAATTATTTACTCAAGCTGCTCCCAGATTTAAATAGATCTAAAATCATAGAATCCCACGTTTGGTGTTCACAAAGGTCAAAATGAAACCATAAATTATTTTTAACCTGATCTGCACCAACAAAGCTTCATTATCAGATTCTTTCAACAGGTTCAGAAAACATACCTCAGGGACACAACATAGAGAAGGTGCTTTGGGAATATAATAAACCATTTTTTACAGTTATAAACCAAGAGAAGGAGCTGACAGTATGGTCTGGACTTGTTCACAGCTTCTGATAACACACACCTCGCGGTAGGAGTTTTTCTACTGGAGATGTTTTTCACTATTAGGCTTTCTGTTTGTTTCAACCCTTTCTAGCCGCTATCTCAGGACTCGCCCTCCATAGAACCTAGAAACAAAGTGTAGACATCTGCCATAATAGAAGCCCTAAACATAAGCTGTAAAAAATGAAACAAAGCCCAACGTAATGGATTGAATCCCAGAGAAATCCCAGTGAAATCCCAGTGAATCAAAGGCTTTATTGTGCCTAGATTTGATGGATGAAAATATCAATGTATAGCAGTGAGAAACTACACTTTACAGCAGTTCTAAATGTGCTGCAGTTGCATCATTGGAGGCATCTCTGGGTTCCTGAGGTACAGCTCAGACCTCAATAACCTTTCCAAAGGCACTAGACGAAAGGGAGTAAGTTAAACTAATTTACTGATCAGTTTTAGCAATTGCTTTTGATTCCCTTAGAGGTCCTTTTGCATATTTTTCTTTTTCAAATCTGTTAGTTGTTTCTCTGCTTTTTGTTGCATATTCAAGAAGTTTTCAGATTAATATTTAAACACTCCAAACAAAAGTTATATGTTCATACAAAGATCTTTTTAGTAATAGAAACCAGTAAATACCAATACTAGTTTCAAGAGTTTTGCAACTTTTACTTCCAGGATTATCTTCTTTTTAACTCCATCCATCTTCCTATAAACACTGACCAGCTTCTCATTCCCTGCTGATCAATAGCATACCCACAGCACACTGCTGCCACTGCCATGTTTTACTGTGTGAATGTTGTGTTCAGAATGATGTGTCGTGAACATAGTTCAAAAATATTTCTCTCACATGTTAGCTGTGTCTTCTATGTCTTGTGCAAAACTGCAAACAGGACTTCTCATATCTTTCAAACATCGCTTTTGTTTTTTCGATCTTCCACTGGCAGATTTGTAGAGGTCACGACTAATAGCTTTCCTGACCTGACCTAATAGATGTTGTCAACAGTTTCTCCCTCCTCTGCTATTGACACCAGAGGCTGCTTCTCTGCTTAATCAATTCCTCATATAACTTGTCAGTTTAAGACTGTACTTGTGCCTTATTATATCCATATTTATACAATTGTTTAAATGAGAATTTGGAAGATGGAGTATGGAACCATGAAGTATGGAATATTGCTTCAAACCCAACCCCAAACCCTTCCACAACAACACCATGACACATCTGCTTCGTTCCTTGCTCTTCAGGATGCTGTTTGTTCCCTAATGTCCTTTAAGCAACCTCTGAGATCTCACACAGATTGACACAAATTATGTTATTTCTTATTGTTGTTTATTTACAATTATCAGAGTAAAATATATTGAAAACAAAGTGATGGCACACTTTTTAGGTTTTCATTTGTGAGCAATTTTCAATTACTGCTTGCATAAACTCTCATAGTCCGATTAAAGGACATTTGGGTTCATCTCAAGAACTATTCTTTAAAAAAAAACATCAAAAGAAAAAGGATAAAAACTGGCTCAAATATCTTTTTAAAGTCGTTCTGTTTACGTCTTTTTATTCCACATCTTTTTCTTGATTTTTCTCTTTGTTGTTCTTTTAGCAACTTTCCAAACTGAGATTTGAACAGTCTCTTCAAAGAAAATCTAAGGCTCTTGGGCATAAATGTTCCCACACAGATCCCTTTAGTGAAGCAAATCAATAAGTTAGGTTTAAAGTTTTACTCAGAACCATTGCAGTAAGTAGAAAATGTTACCTCACATAACCCGTCAAGAAAGGATTTATTCCGTTGTCATTTTTCCCGTTGCATTTATTGAGACAAAACTCTTTCTAGTGTTTCTTTTTCTTCTTCTTTGACTCTTTGAGAGGAGGTAGAAGAGCTCCACACATTTCTTCTGTTATTGTTTCTGTGCTTCTAAGGAATAAAATGTCAAGAGATTTCAAAATTTTAATATCTTGTTATAGTAAAGTTACATCAAACAACATATTAATTGCTGCTGCCAAGATCTTCCCACCCACAACAGCTACTGTTCATCATGGCTGATCAAGGCAACCCTGCCGCATTGTGTAAAAGTAGCTCATGTTTGATTTTGGTAACTGAAGTGTGCTCCTTCACACCTCTTTCAGCAGTCGCCTATTTTCCTTTGTATGAAGACAAATGCTTTGGGTAATTAGCTGGCAAAAAAATGTACTGAAGCCAGCTGTAATAAGTACTGGTGGTTAGTACAGAACCCCCCCCATAGCCTCCCTTCTAGTGTAGCTGTCCTCTTCACCATCTTCTTGTTTCTCGATCCACTTCTTATATAATCCTAAAGCCGTGTTTTTATGTTGCTGTGTTGGTTGTATATGCTGTAACAGCTGCAGATCAGTCTTGGCTGCTCACGCCTGCCAGATTAACAGATCGTTTTGTCATTTCCTTGCCAATTAGCCACAGCCAGATTGTTTTGATAACATGAAGTGATCTCATGCTTGTTTGATTTATTCTTATTTATTATTTTTCTTGCCTCTCCTCTTTAATCCAAATTCTAGTTGGCAAAAGGGAGGAATGGAGTGCCTTAGAGAAGTTAGACCCACAGAACCGTCTCATAAGTTGTCACATTACAACCACAAACTTAAAAGTAAATTTCACAGGAATTACACAGTATTTAGTGCCGGTCTGGCATGTACAATCTCAATTAAATACACTGAAGTTTGTGACTGGGGTGTAAGAAAAATTTAGAAATGTTCAAAGAGAAGGAATACTTGACCAAGATACTATAAAACATTTAGAGATGATTTAAGACTATGTGATTAAGCCCTTTTTTTTTTTTTTCCATTTTTTTGTGGCTTCAGAAGTGGTTGCTTGCTCAACCCTAATGGGTGGTTTTAGTGTTTATGTGTTTGTTTGTGAAGCTTTGGTGTGTGGTTCAAGTGGTTTGTGGCTTTTTGCAGGCCGTCAATTCAGGGTTTGAGCAGAAGCTGAGAACGTGCAGTGGTACCCAGAGGTTTCCCTGCTGATCCCGACATGCTCACTTGCTTTGAGCACACAGATCAAAAAGTATCACGATTTATATACACCACTTCACACAAAGAAAATTGCCTGAAAACATGAGAAAAAAAAAAAGTCAGATCCTGTGTGTGTTTTTGAGACTTCATGGGGTTGACAAATGTTACTCGTTTTAATGGTGTGGAACAATGTGAGAAATGCGCTTGCAGTGCAACAGCAAGGTGAATCACACAGCATTTGTTTGGATGTCCAGCTACGGGTGTTTAAGTGTGTGAGGATGTTTGTGGGTTCTCTGTTTCTGAACTTTAATTCCACATTCACATTTTTACCTTTTGTTTTGCAGTAAAACATGCAGCTACTCATCTGCTAAACTGATCAAACATTAATGCATTGAAGCTCAACTGCCTACCTGTTCCAGCTGCTAAACAGGAGTCAAGTGTTTTCACTAAATTATATTGGCAGCATTAGTAGATGGGGTCAATTTGGGAATATCACTAATGATGTGCATTACCTCCGTAATCAGTATCAATTCAAAAAGATTTCATTTGTAATTATTAACACATGCCTGATTGTCACAATGCAATAATAAATCAGTTAGATGGTCCTTCATTTCTAACTAAGTTCAACATAATTGAACAATTCTTCATTTTAATCACACAGTGCTAATAAGAACTGACCCGTATTGCAATAGCGTGTGTGCACTGTTGCGTTTGAGTCCCAGGAGCTCACTGGGCAATAACTGTGTACAGGGCATGAATGCAGGATGTGGTAGGTCAGATGTTGTGTTCAAGAGAATACAACAAATACTGTTCATTACAAGATAAAAAGGCAAGGAAATAAGTGATTGCAGGAAGAAAAAAAAGAAACTACACTAAATGATGCTACGGATTTCCTCGTTTTGTTGTCTGGGTTATCGATCTGAGTCATTTTAGAATGCCAATATTTCATTAAACTTATTGCAATGCAAATACTTGAATGCTCAGTAGGTTCAAAGTTAAGTATAATCACATAGTAGTTGTATTGCTATCACATTGGCCTTTGTTAGTACTGTGATCATGTTCCACTTAGCTCTAATCAATGGATGCTGCAGCTTTCCTTTACAGTGACAGACTATTTCTTGTCCCAACAGGACAAATGATTAAAATGATGCTTCAGCAGAGGTTAGCTGGATTAAGGGACCAGCTGCAATGACAATAGAGAATACACTTTTTTTCTTTTTAAATACTGCAATGCAAACCTACCAAGTCATGGCTGACAACCTAAGGTTTTGGTTATATCGTGACAAAATAACACACACACTCCCTATCAGTTCTTTAATTTTCTTGAAAAAAGTTATGTTTTTTTTTTTTACATGATTGCAACTTGTTGACGTGAAACACAGAAAGTCATTGGAGAGCAAGAAATTGCCTAGTCTAGTATTCGACTAATCGGCACAACTCCTTAGAATAGACTGCAGGATAGAGAGAAAACTGCACCAGTAAATCCAGTCTTTCTTTTGCAACAGATTTAAAGTACCAGTTCAACAATAACAAGAATTTCAAGTTGAGTTCAGTCGATGACTGAGTGACTGAACCTACTCAGTCTGTAAAATGATCAGACACTGATCATTTTAAAATGCCTTCATCCTGTCGTCCCAGCAGTTTTAGTAAATGAGTTAAACAGGCAGCACCAAGACATAAAGGAGCAGTCTGCCAAATATTATGACTGAATGTCACCTTCCACTCATGATGGATGTAAAGTAAGGATCAATAAGTCTGATATATTTGATCTTCTATAACACAGACCAATAGGCACTAGCACAGGAACTGAAAATCATGAACCATTATATGGTTTAAAGAATCAGTAATACTGAAAGTCATGTTTTTTTTAAATGTTCAAAAATATGCAACTCCTATTATTTGCGTATTTCTTTCAGGTGCTATTAAATTTTTGGTATGCCTCAAAGAGCTGTACAGTGTGTTTGCACATTGTGGATGAATGAGTGCAGGTTGCTTTCTGAATGACCTGACATATAGCTGTATTTGTCAGTGAGAGGTACACATGATGACCCATCCTGTTTTCTCTGACCCTGTCCTCTTCTGTTTTCCAGAGACACAATGGCGACATTTTAACTGCGGCCTCGGTCAAGCACTTGAGTCATCGACGCTTTGTGGTGTCCTTCCAGCTAGATAGTGTTCAGCGCTCAGATCAAGACTTGTACCGCTGTGTCACTCAGTCTTCCAGGGGCTCCGGGGTGTCCAACTTTGCTGAACTTGTTGTGAAAGGTAAAAAAAGGAAAGAAAATGTCTTCTTTTCTAACTATTTTGCTTCCAACCAGTATGAAATTTCAAAGTGACATGTTTTTCTTCTGCTCTTGATCACTTGCTGCAGTGTGAGATAAAGTCTAAATATATAGCTAATTAAATTGTGCCAAAACAGTTAATCTTGAACTGTATCCCATTGGTATTATGGAAGCAAAAACTGATTCTTGGCATCAGTGCTTCATAAGCTAAAGTTGTCAAACACGCGCTTCAGCTCTCTGACAAAACGCTGCTCACTTGACTTGGACTCCTGCAGACCCTGTCATATCATGAAGCACAGATGGTGACCTCACTCTCATTACTCACCACAGCCCAATAGCCTGACACGACTCTGACAGCATAGTAATGACATGGCAGTGGTTTGATGGCATAACAGACTCCAGCCCTCAGCTAAGTGAAGATGAGAAGGGGAAACAAGGACATCACATATTCCTGTCTTCTTCTCTTGGTTGCTCTAAATTCAGCTTAAAGCTTGCAGGAGAAGAAGCACAGAAGTTGGCATTTGCTCTGTTGTTGTCATTGTTTATCTCTATTTTTACAAAATAACAACTGTTTTTGTGACATTGACATTATTGTAACCTTGAGCAAAAGTACCTGGATTTGCAATAAAATAGAATTAAATAAAAAATATATATATTTTAAAATACATTATTTAGGCTATTGTTCAGGTAACATGGTTTTTCTTAAAATTAAATAAACTCACATATGATAACATGATTTCCATTATTTTTGTTATTATAATAATAAAAATGTATTTTATATTACTATAAAAAACCCACACAGTTGTTTTCTGGCAATAATGTGTTTAGGTGTCTGAAAAAAGCAGTCCTAAAAACTTCTTGAATAGTAAGTCACAATCGTTGGGTACCACCTGCTACCTATCAACCCAAAACAGCTCGTTCTGAAAGGAGCTCAAAATAGGCAGAACTGAACAGAGCGAAATCTAGGCGTCTCCTGACATGTTCAAGGAAGGATAATAGGTCTCATCTAATCAGACACTACATGTTATGTGTGAACTGAAATATGTGCAGTCAAATTTGTCTTGAAATGGGAAAGTATTGGAGCGTTCTTTCAGCCAGCTGACCAGCCGTATGTAACTACACAACAGGCAGAGAATCCTGTTTTTTTTTTTTTTGCTCTGCATGCATCTCAGACATCTCATTAGAACCACTCAAGTACAGCATAATGAAAAATGTCTTGGAATCTTGCAAGTTTGGCTATTTAGTTGAAGCCGAGTGGATCCAGCTCAACTCAGACTCTCATCACTACTGACAAGTCTGTCGATCCGTTCTGCTGCTACACAGTTTAAATTCCTCTAGCTGATGTGAATACATCAATCCATTTTAGTCTTTTCATAACATGGACACTATATAAAGAATCTCTTTTCACTAAACTGTTATTAATCTTCCAACCATCAGCTGCCTCTGAATCAGGGGAAAATCCGCAAAAAAAAAGAAAACAGCCTTACAATCCATTCCTTCTTCTTACGTTCTTCAGAAGAATCATAATGTGTTTTTTATGGCTGCTATGATTCTTAACTTTTCAGACGAAAAAATGCTTCAAAAAGTTATGTGAAAGTCAGTATAAATTTTCTTCTGAGCCTTTAATGAGCTAGACCTAGTCATTTTTTTAATGTTGAAAATGTGCAAGAATCGTACAGAAACTCACTTATTGCCCCACAGCAGACAGCAACTTTTCACATAATTAAAAATAAACAAATTTATTGTTCTCCATTTCTCTCTGACTTTATTGTACCCCTGCAGTACCTTTCCATTTAATTTAGGCTACAGCTGGAGATATGCTGCATTTGCACACCCTGATTCATAACTCTGAAGGTAGATACAATCTTAATTAAACAACGGCGGTGAGTTGATTGTGAGAAGCTATAAAACAAACAGAAAATACCTCTCAAATATGCTCCAAATTAAATTCAAGGGTACGAGACGAGAAGAACTTCCTATTTGTAAACTTAGAAAACTGTCGAAACCATGAGTGAGTCATTTAAACTTTAATCACACTGGCCACTGCTTGTGGCCTAATGATGCCCTTTAAGTGCAGAAGCAGTCGATGTCAAAACAAACAGCTGCAGGCTAAGGGAACCAGGACGTGAGCTTCTGGTAATGTGTAAAACACACACTGAGGCGGGCCGTAAAAGACTGAGGCGTCTCTGCTGGAATGAATGATTAGTCACAGCAACAAATCTCACTCTGATCTCTTCTCATGCCTTGTCGACATTTCTTTTCTATTCCCATTCCTCACTCAAACGGTGTAATTGATCTGCCTGTAAGTGACATTTGACCGGTGGGCTGTGGTATAAATTCCTGCTTTGGAAATCCTGAGTGACAGTGACGCAGAGTCTCCTGTTTCATCACTGTGAGCAGCTCTGTGGACAGAGAAAAACATAAACGGCGCTTAATCACAGTTAAAGGCTTGTCACATGCTTTCCATTTAATGTACAGCTGCTCTTTCCCTGTCACTACTTTTTCTGAAGTTCATTCAAGCCTGTGAATGCCTTGCCAATATGAATGACTAATTGACTGTAACCAGAATTTGGCCTGCTCACATCCTGTAGTCCTTACAGCTCCATTTGCGACATAAAGCTTTAAGATACTGAAAAATGTGGTTGCGTAATAATGATCGGAAACGTTATTATCCTGACGCAATTTTATTTTAAGATTAAGTTTTGCAGCAGTTCTCCTAGTTCAAATGTTTTTCACCAAAAAAAGGGGCCTAAAGTGAAAAATAAAAAAAACACTGCTTTCCTCTCACAGTACCTCCATCCCCCATCGCGCCGCCTCAGCTGCTGCGCGCCGGTTCCACTTACCTCATCATCCAGCTCAACACTAACTCTATCCTGGGAGACGGCCCCATTATCAGGAAGGAGATTGAGTACCGCGCTAGTCAGTCCCCATGGTCAGAGGTGCATGGAGTAAACATGGTCACCTATAAACTGTGGCACCTGGATCCAGACACCGAGTACCACATCAGCGTGCTGCTAACTCGACCTGGTGAGGGTGGAACCGGCCCCCCTGGACCTCCGCTCGTCAGCAGAACCAAGTGTGCAGGTGAGCCCTCTTATCTCATTTCAAGGCTATTTGACTTATTGCATCCGCAAGCAAAACCTTATACAGCTACTTTGTAAAAAGTTCTCATTATTTTCCTATGAGTTAATCTCAATTATGTAAAATGTATGTAAAGTATTTAATTTCTTAAAAAAATATTTCATGTTAGGAGAGACATGCAATAAGGTGAAAACATATCGCTTTCTAACTTTTATTTATTATTTATCTAATAATTTTAAAGTTACTATGTAACTTTACCTACAGGTTTTTTTTTTCCTCTTTAACCCTCCCCCCCACCCCCCCCCCACCCCCAAAAAAAGATTGGTGTAAGCCCAGTGCTACTAATCAAACTGAACTTTTTGTTTGCTTTATTGTGCATTTATCAAACATCAGAAACCCTAGAAGGAACATTTAATCTGAATAATCCTGTAGATCATTGTCTGCCATGTCTACCACTTTGTAGTCCTAAACCTTGAAGTGTATTAGAAAGCTAAGATGATTAAAGATTTATTTTTAAGCATCCAGCCAAAGTCTCAGAAAAAAGTTTCATCTGAGGATAATTAAAGTTTAAGAAAGATCTAGACAAAATCCAAAAATTAGGCTATTTGGCAAAATATACAGATTAGCAGCTACTTGCCTTCAATAAATCAAACAAGAAAGGGCTTTATTTATCAGAATCAAACACAAAATGCAACTTTTAGGAACTATTGCAGTCTCAAAATTATTCAACCACTTTATGACAAACGTGCTTAGTACTTTAGTAGCAACCTTCTGAAGTTAGAAAATGCTGCAAATGTGATTTACAGCCAGACATCAGCCTCTGGCAGCATTTACGAGGAATATTCTGATGACATTTGATGAACATATCCTTGACCATCTTCTGTAATCAAGTCTTTTTTGGGATTTGAGCAATGATTGGGATTATTGTGCGGTTTAAAGTTCCAATGAGCCTTATACCATATCCAAGCCCAATTTGAGACTCCATTGATAAACTACCCTTGATAACATGGGGGAAAAAATCTTTGAAATATTAGGTTTATTCAATATTTTACCTTGTGGTAAGACAATCTGTGAATAACAGATGTCCTTATTTTTACAAATTTTCCAAAAGGTTTTTCTGTGTTCATTCTAACATGTATTTTTTTTTTACCTTTATTGAGAGATTGCACAACCTCAGATTTTTTATGTTTTGCATTTGTCCGAAAGTAAAAATTTCCAACAAAACTTGCCTAAGGTTATCAGAATTACATTTTTTAAGAAGAACATGCATAAGGTACCAAACAGTCAGCTCAATAAACTTCATATTTGTGTAGACTCATTGCCCATTAATATATTTTATTAATGGGTCTTCTTTTTATGTAATGAAGTTATTCTAATTAAACTATCCAGCTTGAAGTTCTGATGCCCGGTGGCAACATGCTGTAACTTTAGAGACTCTTTCATTATGAGACCAAATCTGCCACAGTAATCTGCTGAAAATTCAATCAGAGAGGAGCAAACTCTGACTCAGTTTGCTCCTTTATCTTAAAAGAAAAGAGACATTTGTTATCACTGAGATTCTCTGAACTCTGGAGCTGTAGGAGACTTAGGGTGAGGCTTTAATTGCTTCTTGCATGGCAATATTGGTTTGAGGGTTATTCAAAAGATAACGGATAGATGATAGCTTTAGCTAGCCTTGAGCGCTCTTCTTTGGTATATACTGAGGAAGACAGACATGTGGAAATTATGTCAAATGAATAGGAGTTCGTAGGGTGAGAGTTTTTTTCTTCCCCCCCCCCGACATCTGAAAACAGGACCAGCATCAGGAAACAGTGGTTGGCCATAGAGGTTATAAGCGTCACCACAGAGGAAACATCCAGCACATACACAAGGTTAAATCGACTGCCCAGTTGAGAACTCTTGGTGTGGAGTTTGTGTGCTTATCTGACTTTGTGACTAATTGTTAAATGGTTTTAATTCAACATTAGCATGAGGTGGAGTTTACATGGTTAACCATGTGTATGAGAAACCTTTTCTGTGTGGGAGTAATAATGTAGGTTTCTAAGAGAAATAGATCAAATGAAGACTGACTGGATGTACAGAGACATCATGTGGAAGTGAACAATTAATCTGACTGCACACAATAACATGTTAACTTTAGCGTGAATCAAATATATTACATCTTATCTCGGAGTAAGACTTATTGCAAAAATACCGCTGCACTTTTAATTATAGCTTTTTTATTAAAAGTGCCTGCTCTTTTCAGATAGCAGCAAAGAATTTAGCGCAACAAGCCATCATGTCATGCATGTGAACACAAACAAGAAACTTGATTTTGACTCCACATTTCTCTCAAGGAGACATTTAAAATATAAATATATAAAGAAGAGGAAATGAAAAATAATAGAGTGCACCACGTTGTAACAAATTTGGTGTTATAGTTGGTAAAGGTGAAAAAAAAAATCTATTTGCCATGTTAGCTGTCCCTTGGGTTAAGATTTTCCATTGTTAGTCTACAGTTTTTGTTAGACGTTTTTCTCCATCTTCTCTCATCAATGATTCTTTGTGATTTGTCACTGTGCAGTCACTATGCTCGCTCAAGCAGAATAACAGTATTCGTCACAGCTACATCCATGCTAATTTTTTAAAATATATGCACACATAAAGCATGAAAACATTGTTTTGAGGCAGACATACTCAGAGAAGATGTAGGCAGTCATTAGTGCTGCATGAATCTGCAATGTGAGCGTTGTGTAGTCACAGGGGCACAAAAAGGAAAAGCTTTTGTTACCCCAAGGCAGAAGATTCATGTCCTCCATGGTCATCACTCTTTCCCATGCCCAATGGTCTCTCCCTGCCACACACCATCCGTCGCATTTCTTCCGACCCTGCTCCAGCAGAACCTCCCCGGCCTTCTCTCTGATGACATATTAAAGCTACTCTCCAGTCCTGAAAGCCAAAGACACCTCTCATTCATCAGTCTCTGTGACTCCTTCACCTCCCGACACACCCATCTCCAGCTGAAGAGCATCAAATAATTCACAACGGGGGGGAAAAAAAGGAAAGAAACGAGTGGGGGAGGGTTGGGGACCTGTGACTGTTGAACAGAAATGGTGAAAATGAGATGAAGTAATGCAAGATTCAGATGGAGATTACTCTCAGCAACACGGATAGTTGCTGCTATCCGTGTTTGTGAAAGTCACTAAACTCAGTCGTTAATGATGTGTTTACATTTCAACCAATGTGATATTAGCTTGTTCAGCCATGTGTGGGATAAGTGATGCTGTTGGGTTTGCAGAGCTGTTCAAGTGGGCATTTAAATGGAGCACAAGATTATTACAGAAGCTATATAGGTGATTGAATTTGTTTTTGCCTTTCCCCGTTTATGGGTATTGGTTTTATTTGTACAGTGGATCTACATGCTGTACTCACTCTGTTATTTAGGCAGGTTTTTGACATATGAAAATAAGATGAAGATAAATGCTTTAAAAACTGTTTCACCTCCACCATAAGTTCATACCTCCCATCAGTTCGAGTGAATCTAACAACCTGAAGCGAAGTGCAGCTCTTCTAGTTGGAGTTTTTTCACATGTGCATCTTTTAACTAAAGTCTTAGTTTGCCAAACAGGTCACAAAGTATCAAAATTATATCCTTGAACAATGGCTTTAGCCACCAGAGGAGTTCCAACAATTCTACATAATTAAATAAACACAATGGCACAGAGGAGACACTAATTAATAACTAGAGAAAATATGATGAAGAAAATGCAAGAAAATGTTATTTTGGAATGACCTATCTACATTATTCAGCAAACCCTTGTAGTACTTGAAGAGGGCTATGAGATGTCCACGCAGTCTAACAGAGTGAGTGTAAGGAATGTAGAGTGGGCAAATATTTTCATGTCAAGATGTGCTTTTCTAAAAGGCTGAGTCCTGAAACTGAATTAAATACTGGGTCGGGAAAGTACTACAGGAAAGTATTCGTTTAAGGTTATTCACACTCATGCAACTGGTTGCAGCCCCCCATGATTCTCATTTAACTTGTATGGGAAATATGTTGAAAAAAGTTTTGAAGGATTCCTACTGGGCTTGTTATTTCCCAGAAATCTTTACTTTACATGTGGACTGCAGCTGTAAACCTGTGTGAGTGATTGATATACGTTATCGTCTGTTAGCGTGGTCAAATCATGGTTTGACTCACGTTTTCATGGTAGTGGGACACTGTAGATGCAATAATGTATAGTTTCACATAACATATTTAAACTTCACCAACTTGTTTATTTGACCTCCTTGAGACATTCACCAGACTGCGCTTCCCGAGGCTCCCTTGAACAACCCTGCAAATCACCTGGTCCACTGAGCCCCCACTGACCTTACGATCTACTGCTAACCCCGGTCATTCCCATTGCTGCTGGCCTGATTAGGTTTACCCACTAGAAAATAGATGTTGGGGTTGCCGTGGCGATTTCAGGGCAGTGGTAATTAGCCAGGGAAGAGAAGGGATATTTGAAACCCCTTTCTGGAAAGTGAATTTCCGCTCTAAAAGCAGAGTCCTACCACCGTGACTAATCACACCCTGCCACGATGAATATTTCCTTCCGTCCCAAACGTGTTGGCTAGATGGGTACATACACACACACACACACCCCCACGCACACACACCCACCCCAACACACACCCCCACACACACGCCTACTCATGCGCAGACTCGAGCTGTCCGGGTGCAGAGACTATAAAACTAATGGCCGTGAATGTGAACATGATTTCCGGCTGGCTCTGATGGCTGTCCAGGTGTGCCTGATGAGCCATCACTGTGATTATCAGCACGCTGCATTAGCACAGCGTGAAGCCCCTCAAGTAAATCGTACAGGAGAGGCAAGCATTTGGACTGCAGGTGGTCCCCAAACTATGATAATGGGCTTCCACCTGCTGTTGGGTCACTGAACCCTTTAGAAAGGGCCTGGCCATAATCTTCTTGAACTAGTAAAAGGAGACAACACCAGGGTGAAATTAGTTGCACTACAAACAAAAGTACTCTGCTTGTCTTGGCAAGTCATTTATCATTTCATCTATTCCATGTCATACCATCAGTCATGATCCAGTACATCCAGTAGTACTATCAGACTACCACAAAGCCTTCAGTGTGACCATGTACCCTATGGGCAATAGCTTAATTGTAGACAGACGTGCATGTCGTCAGGAAAGGTGTGATTATATTTTCGACATGAACCATAACCGGCTTACAGACTCCGTTCTTTAAATACAAAGCATTGTTCAGATAGGACCTGTGAAAGTTGTATGTTAAACGTAATTTATCAGCTCTACTCATCATGCTGACACAATACCCACAATTCAGCTTTTGGCAGTTTTTAGCTGCCAGTTCAGCCAGTTTGTGTTTCAGTCCTGGTTCAAATATCATACCCGTAACTTATTCTGAGATTTTTCTCTTTTCTGTCTTAGAGGCATTTTAGCAAAAGTTACTGCGCTGGGCACATTTATTTGGACCCCTTCCATAAATACATTTTGCGACTCTATACAATAGCACATCATATAACCTTCATTTATAATGGTTCATGTACTTGGAGTTTATAGAAAATGGTGTTTTTGACCATTATTCATTGAACAATTTCTGTAGATTGTCCACAGCCCTGAGTCAACTTTGAGGTTTTCTTCTCTTTAGCTCAGCCCACAGTTTTTTTTTTTTTTTTAGTTGTATTTAGGTCTAGTGGGGAATGGAATAAGTTACCCAGGGCCTTTGGAAGAGAAATTGGCCCACAGCATGATTGATCCTCCACTGTGTATAACTGTAGACTTTTCTTTCTGAAAAGCTTGATGTTAGTCTCATTGCCAGTTGAAGCCAGATAATTCAGCAAACTCTACATCTTTCTGTTTGTGATGGTAGGATAGAAAAGATTTCCCAAAAATGGTTTCCCTCTGGATAACATCTAACGGTTGCTATAGACACTTAGTGACCTCAAGATGCCAGACTTTGATCCAGTTCTCTAACTGTTCAGTTCATAGTGCAGAGTGGCAAGTCAAATATAGGTCAGTCTTGTGACCAGGAGCTGAAAGAAATTTACCTCTGAGGCATGTCATATAGAAATTTCAGGGAAACAGGGCACTGCGGTGGTGCAGAGGCATGACCTATAGACAGAGGGCTTAATCCTTGACGCCACTGTCACTGGTTCAAGTCCCAGCCTGTTGACCTTTGACTCCTTATCTTCTCTTTCTTTCACAACCCACTTTACTGTCTGACCACTCTCAATTAAAGGCCACTATAGATAAAACGTTCAGGGAAACAAAGTCATAAGATAATTTAGAAGGTCATTTAAACTCTGATTAACTTCATGCATTAATGATACTAAAATATAATAAAATGTTTCAATTACGTAGATTTACCTTAAATCTACGTTGATACTGATAATTGAATCACAAAGTATTTGTTAAAAGCAATGATTAATAACTGACAAAAATTGAAAGTAATTAAAATTTTTGCCAATTAAAAGTAGTTTAAATTTTTGGCAAAAGTCTTTTTTTCTCAAAACTATCAGTGAGAGCTGATACTTCAGAAGTAAAATTAAATTTTCACTCTTTCGACACTTAACTGGTGGATGTGTATTAGTTTCCTCAGGGTTACACAAAACTGCAGGAGGCTCTCGCTATATAGCTGCTTAATTAAATATTCAATATGTGTAAACAAGAGGCCACAGGCTTTTGACTGTGAATCTGTCCCAATAGAAAACACCAACCATCAAGAAACATTATGGACGCGCTTGTAGAAATCTAAGAACCCAAAATTGACAAATGTGGCTAACAGGTAACCCTTCCCTGCAGAGCTGTTTACTGCTACAGTAGAATTTCACCACAGCACAGAGGGGTTTGAAGTACGACTGCTGAGCTTTGCATCCACATGTTGCATCGATCCCAATACTCACACCTTCAGACACATTTGGGCAGCTGCAGATCCTTCGCCGCAGGCTGCTACAGAACAAGCGCCTGTGGGACACCGACAAATAAGAGGAGGCAAGGGAGGAAGAGTTGGCACAAATGTCCACTTTGAGAAGCCCCATAATGAGCACACTGTGGCCTCTTTGGTAGTGCTTCATCAACTCAGCAGTTAAATGCCTCTCTTTATTTAGCTCTCAAACCGTGCAGACTATCAACTGCACCATTAAGACAATGAACAATGGTGCATTTACATCTTTCAGCGAGTGCAGTGCAGTCTACCACTTTGTGATTACTGCTCCCACTCATTCATCTACCATCACATTAGTCGGGATGAGGTCCAGATCAACGCTCCACTCATATTTTCATCTAGAGTGAGATGCCTGACAGGAAATTAAAAGGGAAAGCTGACGAGTGCTGAGTTCTTCATCGTAGATTGTCGTGAAAACTCAAGTGCTCTGTGTAAAGTAAAAAGTGGATGAGGAAATGGATAATACAGTTTTTTCCCCTGATGAGTGAGGAGATTTTAAAAAAGAAAGGTCTGTGATTCAGATGAAACCAGATCTTTATATTTACTACATATAATGACACAAAGCCTACTGTCTGACATTAAATCAGACAACTTTTCCTTGTAGGTCAATTAATATTTCTAAAATGATTTCTTTTCGGAATCTCTAATCTCTAAATCATTCCATTTGTAGGACAAATGATATGATTTTCTGCAGTCAATCATGTTCCAAATTTAAGCACTCAGATTTTAAAGAGCTACAAATTTAAAAGACAATGTACAAAACATAGAAATGTACGTACAATCCCAACTAAAAACATTAAGCAAAATTGGTCATAATGGCAATTAAACCCATTTTTCTTTTTTCAGGAAAGCAGATTATTTTGTTCACTTTAAAATTTTAGGTTTAGGTTTTTGTGCAATCAAGTCAGGTTCATCATCACAGTATTTCAAAGAAAGCTTAGTACTGTAAATTTACAATGAAATATTGGTCACACTCTGACTGCTACACAACACTGTTACGTGTTAAATATGCATCAGCAGGCATCTCAGCTAAGAAGACTACTTGCTTGACAAATGTTTAGCTACAATTCCTTAATATTTGGTAAAATTACTTTTATGCTGTTTGACTTTGGAATATTTTTGCTTAGCTGACATCGCTGCCTCCCCCAGCAAAAACACCCCAAAAACCTGATGCTGGTGTCACATCACTATCAGCACAGTTAGCTCATTGACCTGTACGCTAAAAGAAATATTTTCTGATCGTTGAACCATTTGAAGGATTTACGCTTTACATGTTCTATGTGGAGCATTGCACATTTACTTGTAGTAATTAAAATACTACTTGCTATAAAAGAACTTATATTTCTAGACAATGTTATAATTCCCTTATTGATTGATAGTTTTCAGTAGAAAATTGGGTATTGGACTAACATATTTACACTGTCAAAGCGCCCTCTAGTGGACCCATTACAGACAAGAGAAGACCTTCATCTTATAGTGGTCCCATCTTTTATTACAATATCTAAAGTTCTACAAGGGTTTATCCCATCTGTTCATGAGAAGCTAATTTATCTCTGTTTTATTATTTTCAAAGTAAAGCAGTCAATGAAGTCTAACGGAATACAACTGAACCGTTTCTATATTATTCTTTTGAAACAATATACCATTTTATTATTACAATGAAATAAAGAAAAAAGGCATAAAAATACCCTTCCAGACGTATTTACTTTTGCGCCTGTACAAAAGAGCTGTTCAGATTGTTCTTCTGGGGCAGATCATCCAGCTGCTATCCCAGGAAATCAGGATGTTGTTCTTAAGCCTTTACGATTCTGCTATTTTTCTTTAAAAGTAACAACAGTCGCTTCAATCAAATGCTTAATTTTTAGTTTCATGAAACATCAGGACATGTCCCCCCAAAATTGGAGTTTTTGTCTCTGAGAAGTAACAGCTTTTTCCTCTCTGAGAGGCCTCTTGGTCTTGTCAGTATGGGACTTATTTCACTGTGGATAATCACTCTCTATTTGCAGCATCAACTTGCATCTTCACAAAGTTTTTTGCTTTTGTACCGTGGTCGATACATTTTAAACCAAAGCATGTTCATTTCTGGGGTGCAGAATCTGCTTCGTTCTTGAACAGTATACAACAGTATTCAGGCTTAGTTTGATTTTTTTTTTTTTCTCAGGCAGTGGAAAATAGAATAGATGACACTGGTCAAATTTACAACATAAGAAAATAATTCTCTATAGTTATTAGAAATAGCATACTCAAATTAAAAGGAATTTTCAACTGGGTAGGGTCATTTCAAGACATATTTGAATATAAAAAACAACAAACTATTTATAACAGCTGAAAAAACTGCACACATAACAGCAGAGATGTTATTTGAAGTGAAAACAAAAACAGTGTGAGAGAGTGAGAAGCTGTCTTTTTTTACATTGTATGTAAACATCACGTTTCAACCATAGCCCTTCATATAATACTTTACTTCCTATTTTGCGGTGTGTTACCTACAGTCTTTGACTTCCTTGTTCTAGTCTGTGCCGAAGTGAGTCAGGAGAGAAGTGAAGACCTTGGCCAGTAACCTCAGGCGCCTCTGATCTCGCCCTTATCTCTACTGTCATTTTTCTGCAACCGTAATCCATTACAGAAAACGCCTTATGAAAAGAGGAAAGCCATACGTTACATTATGTGGCATATTGCTCGACAAACAGGCATTGATTGAGTTAATAACAGCTGTTGATAAAAGCCTTGATTGATAAGAACGGTGTCCTTGGTTCAACTTTGCATCTCTTCAGCTTCATCCGTTCCCCCAAACACTGGCTGTTCTGTGCCTCTGTGCATAGAGGCTCTCTGTATCTCTCAGTGAGAGTGGCAAGGGGAATATTAAAGACAGATCTCTTGTTCATTTAGTCTGACTCAGAGAAAGTGCAGTTTAACTCCTCTGTGACTAGAATTAACGTCTAAAAATATACCATGACCCAACAGTAAAAGTGACCAGGAGGAAGTAAATGTCCTTGCGTAATGCTGGCAGTTTTGCCACGATGGGGGATTAGACCTCCGGGCAGAGAGTTACAGCTACTGAAGAGTAAACTTACACTGTGGCACAGAGGAGGGAACTGGTGGGCGAACGACAGAAACTCAGCCTGTCCTATTAATTAGCGCAATTGGCGTGAGCTCTTGCTCTGCCATCAGGGATGTGGGTGTGCTGTGCTGGCAGCAAACTGACCTCTGTGTTGTGGTCGGGCAATATGGCAGCATGGATGAGAGAAACTGCTGAGGTGGTCCATAAATATTAGTCAGATTTTTTTTTTTACACTTTCTGAAAGTCAGTGAGCCTTCAGAACTTTCTTTCCCACTTTCTCTTTCTTCATTACCTTCTTTTATTTTTCTCAGAGCCCATGCGTCCGCTGCGAGGCCTCGTCGCCACAGATATCCAGTCCAGGCAACTGTCCCTGCAGTGGGAGAATCTGGCGTTCAACCTGACACGCTGCCATACCTATTCAGTGTCCCTGTGCTACCGCTACACCATGGCAGGAGGCGGCGGAGGCCACAACACCACTGTACGCGAGTGCCTGGCAGTGGAGCACAATGCCTCACGCTTCACACTTCGTGATCTGCCGCCGTACCACAGCGTTCACGTACGTCTGTCACTGGCAAACCCAGAGGGGAAGAAGGAGAGCAGAGAGGTCAGCTTTCAGACTGAGGAGGACAGTAAGTATCTGATGGAGGTTAAGCTGTACATATTAGGACACAATATAAAAACTGGAAGTAACGAAATTACATTTTGGGAAGTGATTGAACAAGTTTAGGGTTTCAAATGCATGGGTATGCTAGTTTACACTTAACATTTCAGTCTGTTTAACTGCATTATTTTTGAAAGCAGCTTTGATTTCAGATACATGGCTGCATATGTTGAGCTCTGTAATTTCTTCATAGGCTCATACATGGGCTATTAAAGATCTCTAATTAATTTGGTTAAAAACAAATTATTGTTTTTAGCCTTCTTGCCATTATCTTTACAAAATCATTTATATTATGTGCATGAGAAACACCATTACTTGAATCTGATGGTACAGTTTAGTCTCTTTAGCATCTTAAATTAGTGTCTCTAGTGTTTTATATTATAATTAGGGAATATATGTGTATGTACATCTCTTTAATTTAATTTACAATTTTTGCAGTAAGTTAATATTTATTGTTAATACAATGTATGTTTAACATGCAATTTACTGTCATAGGTAATAGTTTTGCTTTTGGTTTATCTACTGATAAATTCTTTTGCAGCACTTATGTAGAAGTTGAAATTGCCACTTCCTGTACTTTAATTATTTTGGAAGCCAGATGTTAACAGAGTTAGTCTTTAGTGACTTATTTGTTACATGAAGAATATGAATCTATTTCTTTAAATATTATCACAGTAAATGTTAAAATGGAGAATTTTCAGCACTGAAGTATTTGACTTTAAGCGTGTGTGAAGTCCTTAAGAAGTTCTTTTAAAGTATATCTCAGTGAATATAAATCTGTTGTGTAACAGTTACATACTGTATGTCAGCCGTTTTTATTCAGCGTGAATTTAACATAAAGCGGTTTTGTACAGTGGAGTTCCTATTCATGTGTCTGATCTGAACGATCCTGAATAAGCTTCACAAAAGACATTTTATTTTCAGACTGAGATGTAAAGGAGAAAACGAGGACAATCTTGAGAAAGAATTTCATGCCTCTTATCTTCTATCTGCAGTGGCATATCGTCTGCATGGTGGTGGAGAGAAAAATCAATTCTCCCATGTAAAAAAAAATCTAAACAAACAAGATTTCTTACAATGAGATAAAGACACAGAGAGCGATCCACATACAATTTATACATTTTTGGCTATTAGGATAATTATATCTATGCATATTTTAATACAGAGTTTGCCAATTATGAGAGCTTTTTGCCAAAGACTTAGTAAGCAACTTTTATCTGAATTCAAAGAGACAGCTCAGCTGTTTTGCTCTTGCTTTAGCCTCAGGACTGAATCTAGCAGTCTTCCTCTGTACACAGCTTGCAGAGACTGTGAAGACACGGCCTGCAACTGTACAACCCAGAAAACAGCTTCCACTTAAATATTCAATCATTTACATTCATGTCGAAATCGAATTTCCAAGCAAGTGGGTGATATATTCACAAATATATTTAAAGTTTCACTGAAGATTGGTATGAAATTATGATACTTTGTGGAAAGTTTTCTCTCGTGTGTGTTGCAGATAAATCCTTCATGCGGTTTATGTATTAAAAGTGTCCTTATCAGATCTTTTCTGCCTGTCTGCTCTCTGGTAGTGAGTTTCTCTTGTGGCTCTTTGTTCTGAGCCACTGTGACATTCACTCTGGTGATATTGACACGACATGCTCATCGTGGGATCAGCACTTCAATTTCCCTGACAAATGTTTGCTCTGACAATTTCTCATAGTTCCCGGAGGCATAGCGCCAGAGTCGCTCACCTTCACCCCTCTGGATGACATGATCTTCCTGAAGTGGGAGGAGCCTGTTGAGCCCAACGGCCTAATTACGCAGTATGAGGTGAGCCCATGGAGACACTTGTGTTAGCTTAACTTACATAGTTCATAGAACAGCACAGATACATGTGGAGTGAAGCAGTACGCTTCATTTTTACATAATAAATGCACAGTAACACATATTTTACACTAAAAGTTTTAGGGTCAAAAGTATAAAATTCTATTTTTAATTAATTTTATTCATGAGGAAACAAAGTCTGTGAGGAGTTTTGAGTCTTATTTCAGAAGCATTGGGCTCACAAAATACAGGGCATCTAGTTTGAAGAATGTCTTTGAACTTTATTTTGAAAAACCAATGCAATCTCAGGTTTATAGTCATTATAGTGATATTGTGCACTGCTCTTTATTCTCTGCTATTCCAGGTACTGATAAAGAAAGCCACTTCAAAATTTATATTAAGACTTCACAAGCAATTTACTTTTGATGACAAAATTCACACTTGATGTATCACTGTACAAAATTAATCATATTTTGTTCTCCTTTATAGATCTTTGGCTAAAAGTTCAAAATGAAAAGAAATGGAAAATAATAAAATATACTTTTTTTGCTGCAATATGTTTAGGCTCCTATTATATGATGATGTCTAATTTCTTGCGGGACACCCTGCATAAATTGGTGTTCAAGAGTTGGTCAAGCCTAAAATCATCTGAATGTGATCAACCTCAATCTCTCTATGTATCTGCAGAAATATCAGATATGTGCTGTTTGATTAACAATCATGTTGAGGGCTACTAATATTGAGAGACAAACAAACGCTTAACCTTTAAGTCAGGGGTTTTCAAATCCAGGTCTCAAGGGCTGGTGTCCTGCAGCTTTTAGATGTGCCCCTGATCTAGCGCTCTTGAATAAAATGGCTGAATTACCTCTTCAGTAAGCAGTCAAGTTCTCCAGAGTCCTGCTGGTGACCTCATTAGTTGATCCAGATGGGTTGAAGCAAAGACGTTTGCCCCTGAGGCCTGGATTTGAAGATTCCTGCTTTAGGCTTGAACAGGCTTGAGAAAGAGTCTGTTTTTTTGGATTTTTTTAAGAAAAACTATGCTTTTTAGCATATGCAGGTACAGTGTTTGCTGATGTCCTTTTAGAAACTTCCCAAACTCTAATGTTGGGCTACTTCTGATTCTCAAAAGCTAATACTCCAAAAAAAAAAAAAAAAAAAAAAAAAAAAAAAAAATCTAGTCCAAATTTGCACTAGTTCAAACGGAGGAGCCCATACCAGACCAGAAAATATCAGTTATTTCCTGGAAACTGTAATGTGCCAGTTCTTGTAGGGGTTTTGTTTCCCTGGGGTGAAAAATACCCCCCTGTCCATTTACTGAGTCATTTTCAGTATCACCGGCACAAAGCAGTTTCAGTACATCACTAAAATCTTCCACTGGTGCCCCTTTCAATGCACGGTTCACTGTGTCTGTACTAACAAAAATAGCAGTAAGGGCTGGATACACTCGCTGACCTTGCACACAGGCTTCGACTTAGCATTGCACTTGTCCCATTGGAACAGAGGCTGGCACTATTAATCAATAACTCACACACATTTGTTTTAGCTGTGGGGCTTCCATTTAGCTAGGTAATGATTTTGTATTTACTGTACACTCTCTGTCTGTGGTAAGCAATCAGTAGGTCTGCTTACCTATCCTCACAGTAATGCTTCCTTTCTTGACCTCTTGTGCAAGGACTTTATATAATCAGAACCCTAGGTTGAAAAATAAAGTGTTTTCTGCACCAGATGTTTGGACTTTCTTGTGAGGATTACTGTGAGAAATAATCTTAATTACTCTTAGACTGAATCATTGACCACAAGGTCTGAACGCCGTCGACTGCCCTCCGCTTTGCAAATCTCCATCACTGTTCTGCCAATTATTTCCATCCTTTTCTCCTCAGTGTCCCTTTTCTTTTTGCTTAATTTCTAATAGGTAACAATTATATTGCAACAACAAGGACGCATGAGCAAGCATTCTAATTAGAGAGAGGTTGCGAGGTATCCTCAGTGTGTGATGTAGGCACTCCCAGTTCATAATGTCTGCTCATGTTCATTCCTTTAAATTAAGAGGACCTTCTTCAGCTCTGATGTACGTCCTAATATCCTCACCCTAATTGCAGGCAGGTCACATCATTTAGCTCTTGTCTCTTTCAAACAGTTCAAGTGGAAGCGCTCCACCAGGCACACGCGAGGCAAGAAACCTCTTGAAGAAAAACTTTCTGAAAAATTACACTTTTTAAGGACGGTGATCTGTGGCATTTTGTTAACAAGAGTTAATTGAACTTATAAACACTGATTTAAACACTTGAGTATACTTTTTAATAGGGGGTGTCCAGAGTTTTTGACCTCAATAATGCGCTACTTAGGCAGGCAATCATTCATCGCTCGCATTAGTTTAAAAAAAAGTAAAATAAAATAAAATAATAATCCCACGTTACTTACACCCATGCAACTTAACAGTGGCAATGTCAATTAGGCCTTATTCATGTGAAATTATAAACTGCACCGGCCTAATCAGCACAACCATTTAAGAAGCTCATTTATTTCTTAATTGAGTGAGTCATAGTGAGTAACTTCTATAGAGCCTTTCAAGGGGTGAGTTAATAGTCTTACATGAAATCTGTCAAAGTCTGCAAACACAGCTCAGAATCAGGGCCAAGGTGACTTGCTCTTATGCCATTAAATGAAATCATCTTGTGTTTTCTCACCTGCCAACAGATCAGCTACCAGAGCATTGAGTCGTCTGATCCAGGCATAAACGTCCCAGGACCCAGAAGAACCGTGTCTAAGCTCAAGAATGAGACGTACCATATGTTCTCCAACCTCCACCCTGGAACGACTTACCTGATCTCTGTTCGAGCACGCACGGCAAAGGGCTTTGGTCAGACTGCCCTCACTGAAATCACCACCAACATCTCAGGTACAAACACCAATTTTACCAATGCCCTGTTTGATAACGTGCAAGGTATGAGAAAATGTAAAACGTTTCACCTTGTTGGTTTCCTGCAGCGTTGACAAAAGCTGAAAAATAAATTGATTTTAAACTGTGGACTTAAGGACTTTTTACAGTCAGTTTTTGCAATCAATATTATGTCTTCATTTTTTATTTGAATGCCATGGTTAACTTCAGTTCTCATCATATTTCTCTATCCATTCATTTAAAATGCTTAAATTTGAGTTGCAGCAGTTAACGTCTCTTTCATATTTTCCCTCCTGTGAAAATTACTATATTTACATTACATGAAAATAATTTCCTTACCTAGCTGAAAAAAATTAAATACAATATTTGAAGTGTTTCAATACCAGAAAAGAAGAGCACAAGAAAGGTATACAAAAAATTGTATACAATTTGTATACAAATCTGTATACAAATTGTAATTTGTATACACAAATTGGTATACAATTTGTATACAAATTGGTATTGTTGGTTAATTAAAGAAATGAAATAAAGCAAAGAAAGATAAATTACACCAGGGAAGTTATTATGAAGAACAACAGGTAAAATATTGTATAATTTCTGAACAGACAACTGCAACGTGGAAAGAAACAGGTGCAAATTGCCCACATTTCCTAGATTTCACGGGTGGGACTGGTTCTGCATGTATTAGAGAAAAATGCTTTGTGAATCCAGAAAGAAAACATGTTTCAGGAGAAAAATGGTTGTGAAAATGTTGAATATTGCACTGCTTTTTAAATTTATCCCTTAGATTGGAGATTGGAGCCCTATTTAAATTATTGTTGTTTGCATCAGTCTTATTTCACTAGAGAGGTCATCGACAGTACATGATAAAACACTTCTTTTATTGGCTTCAACAACATCCATCTTGTAGCCTTTATATACTTACTGCACAAAGTTCTTAGCCATCATATAAGGATTTTGGGAATGGTCTCTTTTGACCTCTGTGTTTCTCCTTCACTGAGGTAAAACTACTGCTCTCACAGTGGAGGAGCCATATTTCATCACTTCTCCAAACTTGCGTGACGCTGTCAGCTCACAGTCCACAGGATATAAATTAACACGTAGAAGGCAGAGAATCTCTTCAGAGGGAAGCATGTTGTGTGCAGCGTATGAAGAAAAATACAGTACATTCGTGAGACCTGAATGTCATTTCCAGGAGTCTCTGAGCCCATTACTAGTGGTAGGATTTCAGCCTTTCTATTGCTGTTTCCTTTTGATGATGCATTCTCACTACCTAAAGAGTGGGATTACATCTCAGAGGAGCTCACCGCAGTCCCGCTGTTTTACCCTCCCTTTCTTTTTTTAGCCCATATCTCTTCACAGGTAAGTTCAGGTTGTGTGTTATAGATTAAACCCACCATTCTGGCCTGTTGGATGCTTATGAGAGAGACGTCTGGCACCAATCCAGACCACGGATAGACTTCAAAAGTCTTTGCAGATCATCATCTTCCTGCTTCAGCGGCTCACAGTGCAGAACATTCACTTACACTGAGCGTCTCCTAAATCTGCGCTGACAGCTAGCAAACACTGAACACCTTCAACAGCCACTACTGTCAGCATCTTTAAACAACACCCACCTCACAATACCTGACTGCACACATTTCCTCATTGGCCAGCGCATTTATACATTCAGCAGTGTGCGTCGCTATGGCTGATGCACTAATATTCTTCAGACAGACTGGACCTGGCAGCAGGCTTCAAACTGTTTTTTACCGCCATGCTCCCTTAGCGTCAACAAACACACACCCGGTTTTCTTTAAAGCTACCGCCCGTAATTGATGTCAGATCTATTCTGCCGCAGTATTAGCAAACTGCCTTTTAATTCGATAATTATCTATGCCTCATGAATAGTTTGCTCTGCTTCCCCTTACTAATTGACTGCTGATATTAAAGAGAAATGTGCCACAACATCTCTGGGGAGGACCGCGACTTTAGCCAAATCCCTTCAAATGAGAAAGCCATTCAATTTAGCCTCACTCCTGTGATTTTTAATTGGCGCTGTGTCCAAGACAACTGGAAGGGGAATTCGAGTATCGTGCTTGAAATGAGATTGTGGGTGTTTGGTGTTATATAAATGTTGTGTCTCCATGCTAAAAAGGAGTAGGCATTCTGCTACTACTAATCTAAATCATTGTCGTTATTGTGAAACATCGAAGGTGCAGTTGAATTAGTGCTACCTTAATGAGCAATGTGAAGGCAAGTTTATTTGCTACTACATGCCTTGCAATAGTATTCATACCCTTGTGATTTTCTTACATTTTGTCACATACCTCAAACTTAAATGTATTTAAATGGGATTTTGTGTGATAGGTCTACACAAAATAATGCATAATTATGAATTGGGAGAAAAGGCACACAAGATTTTCAATTCTTCTGAGGATAAATCTTGAAAAAGTATTCAGCCCACAAAAATGAATAATTACAGAGCTATCTTTTGCTGCAGTCATAATTGCAGGTCTTTTACGAATCTAGAGTATATTTTTGCCTATTCTTATTTGTAAAATAGGCGAGTTAAGTCTTGGCCTTGGCCATTCTAACACAGAAAATTTACTTTGATTCAAACCATTTTATTGTAGCGCAGACAATATTTTTAGGGAGGTTGTCCTGCTTTAAGGTAACCCTCTGCCCTGGTCTCAAGTAATCTGCTTTGGTTACAGGAGTCCCCTGTAATTAGTTTAGTCCATTTTCCTGTCTACTCTACCAGTTTCCTTGTCCCTGCTGAAGAAAAACAAATGGACAACATGATATTGCCACCATCATATTTTATTGCAGGCAAGGTTCAGGATGTGGTGCAGTGTTAGTTTCCTGCTATGCTTAGTGTTTGCCTACTTATATTCTTGTCTGATCAGACCAACTTCCAACACACGTTTGCTGTGTCTCCTAAATATTTGCCCCAAAAGCAGCACATTATAGCTTTCCTTTTACAACGGTTCCCATATTGTAACCCTTCCATGGAGAGCAGATTTTTGGGTAGCATGACAAATGGTGCTCCTGGCTCCTGTCTGCAGATTCTCTCATCTGTGCTGTGAATCTCTGCAGCTGCTTCCAAAGTAACAATGGGCCTCTTGGCTGCTCCTCATATTAATATTCTCCTTGCCCGGCCTGTTGGTTTAGGTAAAATGCCATGTCTTGGTACTTTTGTAATTTTGCCATACTTTTCAGGTGGCAAATAAAACAGTGTAATGTGGGATGTTCAGAGCTATTCCAAGACCTCTTTAAACCCTTTTAAACTTCTCCACAGTTCTAATGCTGACATGTCTTTCTGTCTGTACTGTGCTGCTTGTTCTTGAAAATACTTTAACAAATTTCTGAGACCTTAACAGAACACCTGCTTTTAAACTGAGATTAAATCACACATGTTGACAATGTTTATTGTGACTTTTGAAGGAAATTTGCTGCATTTACTTTGGGATTATCAAAGTCTCCTCTGTAGAAATGTAATGTTCATTTTTAAAAAAAGATTTAGTGCAAAATTAGCAAATCCACATATCATTTTTCATGCACTTCACTTTTTTTCAGTTATATACTTTCTCTTGGTCGCTCACATAAAATCCTTAAAAAAATACATTAAGATTTGTGTAATGTGACAAAAATAACTGCATGCGTTGTCTTTGAGACCCAAACCCTAAATGTGACCGCTATATGTGTTTTCAGCTCCTACATTTGATTATGGAGACATGCCATCACCTCTGAGTGAGACAGATCATACAATTACTGTGGTGCTGCGCCCTGCGCAGGGCAGAGGAGCACCGGTCAGGTAAGATCATCTCAAACGAACATGTCGTATGCTTTTAATACCATGGTCTATTAAAGCTTCATATCCACTCTGTTTCCAGCACATACCAGGTGGTGGTTGAAGAGGAAACTGTGAAGAAAGTGAAGAGGGAGTTGGGGCTTCAGGAGTGCTTCCCGTTGCCCATGTCTCATGGGGAGGCTCAGGCGCGAGGCACACCGCACTACTACACAGCCGAGCTGCCACCCAGCAGCCTGCCAGAGGCCTTCACTGTCGGAGACAACCACACATACAATGGCTACTGGAACACCCCACTGGACCCGCGCAAAAGCTACCTGGTCTATTTCCAGGCAATGAGCAACTTCAAAGGGGTGAGTGATGAAACTCCAGCCAGAGATGTTGCAGATCTGACAGTATTTGATTACCAACCTATAAGCATTAGTGTTTAAAGCTATTCCATTGAAGGGCCTTTTTGAATGAGACTCTGTTTTATTTGCAACTCTAATTATGTGGTTAAAGCTGCAGGGCACTTGGCATTGTCTGAGGTCACAACCCCCCAAATTATTATTTGTGCTGTTAGAGAAATTGTTGGTCTGAAAATAGGCTGCCAATGTTTACATCCCTCTGTTTTTCGATTCTTCAGAAACAAAGCATTTCTGAAAAGGGAATTATGTGCATTCAGAAAAGAGGACCTCTGACTAGCTGAAATTACCTAAAGTCCAGGCACTTTTCAGTTCCAATTCAGTTCTGTTTCCCTGCATCATTGTTTTATAGCAGACAAATACTCTAGACGTTCCTTGGGGGATGCCACATTACCCGTCTAAATTTCATCACAGAAGAAGTTCCTACCTTTGTAAGGCAATTACTTAAACATAATTGGGTGAAGGTGCAGAAAACCAGAGGTAGAAAGCTGGTGTTTTAAAATGTATAGTCTATGAAACTTGAATATGATGGACAAAGGTGTTTGCTGCAAGGCAGTAAAGAGTTATGTCACTTTAACATATTTTAAAAATTTACTTTCTTTCTATGCTATGCTGAAGAACAGTTAAACATTTCACATTTTTATACATTTATTCGCTCATATAGTTTTTGCAAAAAGTTACAGGGCTTCATCTTTTCTGTATAAAGTCTGTACTGGCTCGTTGTGACTTAACCATCAGTGCTTGGTGTAGGTCTCAATTTGTTGGACTTCTTTTTCCTGTATATTTTAGGAGCGCTAACTACAGATGAGCTGAGTTAAGTTTCCCGGTATCAGGTCCAAAATGTCAATAAGCTTTAAACCACTTTATCAGTGGTATGTGGTCATAAAAGATTGTCTGAAATTTTGAAGGAAGTCACTCTTTACCTCCCACTCTTTATTCATGGGCACTTTCTTTGAGAGAACAGTGAGGAAGCCCATTCCCATTGATGAGAAGTAATCCTGTATTTCTGTCACTGCTTGGCAGAACTTATTCCTGATTTCATGTTCTTGATACTAGTCAAACTCATTAAAGTGGAACTAAACCCAATGTTAAAGCACAATCCCACCCCAGACAAATTTTGAAAAATTCCACCAAAGTTGGCCAAGAGACACTGAGGGACTCAATCAGGTTTGTGGTGAGAGGATTAAGTGTAGGTGTGATTCTGAACAGAAAACACATGTGTTCAACAAAATCTTGTATGCAAACCATAGCAAAGGTTTCTAAGCCATACACAAAAAATATTTTGTCGTTGTTAAATCACAGACAGTAGAGCAACAAAAGGTACTGTAGGTGGAGATATTTCAGGTACTCCTGATACCAATCATTTGAGAACATTGATCTCTGAAATTAGGTTGGGATGTTTGCGATTTTAAGCTCATTTAACACTCCTGTAGAAAAATCAGTCTGCTAATTAAATTTGGGGGTTTCAGCTCGACTCCATCATGGGTTTAGTTGGTTTCATAATGCTAAATTGAAACAAATTTAGATTATAATTTAGTCTAAATATAGACAAAACTCTTTTTTTCATTCTAAGGTGTTTCGTTTGGGATGATAAATCTCTTTGTAATTATTTAAGATCCTTCTCCTCTTTCCCCACTGCAATCTGAAAACAGTGTGAACTGTCACCGTCTCAACTAAATCAGTTGAATTTGTAAAGTGACATATGTGTCACTGCCAAAACCTTTGGCCATGACTGCAGCAGAGACACAATGCAGTAAATAGCTTTTCATTTGTATCAGTTTGGCTTCTTGAGTCTTGTCTGTTGATGGTTCCCATATTTTTGCCTTTCCTTTTTGAGCCGAGTATGAAATATAAAGTCCCAGAAATAGGGCTGGGTGGCTCATCCCTTCCAGTATCATCTGTTTCCAACTCAGTGGAGAAGCACATGGAGGAGAGTGCAGTGTGAGCACTTCACAAAACTAGCCTGCTAAGCATGGGATTAGACTGGGGACGCCTGGCTTTACCAGCGGATGGGATTATGTTTTGTTTGGCCTGGCAAGGGGCCAGCATTCTTGACCCATGGTGCCAAATCATACAGCCAACATTGTCTCCAGTCTTTCAAATCCTGCAACGTACAGTTTCATTCAGTGCTGAAATCTTGCTGGTGCTGGTCTGAAGCAATCCTCTGTACGGAACAAAACACGCACACACAAACGCGCGCGCACGCCCACACATGTGTGTTCAATAAAAAAGGCAAAATTCATGATTCCTCTCCCAACAAGGGAAGTCATTCCAAAGTTTTAGGGTTTATGGGAGTGAAAGTATACAAAACAGGTTATTACTTGTCCTATAAGTTACAGAAGAAAATAAATGGTGACATGTCACAGCAAGCCTGCAAACAAAATGAACTGCAGTAGTAAAAAAAGTGACAAATTCACAAAGTAGAATGGATTCAGAAAGCATATAAACCAGGTAATTAGACTGCTAACAAACCAGCCAATCATGCACCATGGTACTTTTGTCTGATAATAGTGTTATTAACATTTGAGAGCCATCATTTTTCACCTCACAGAGTGATCTGACAGCAGTCACATTCAAGTGTTTCTGAAACACTCTATTAAAGCCAGATGGTGATGTTTGGCTCATGGAGTCTGTTTGGACCAGGAATGTTCCAGTAATTGCTTAATGACTGGTGTTGTTTTGGATCTCTCTCTGCTGATCCTCCAGGTGTAACTAAACTCTCCAAGCCTTTCACATTTTAGCACTATGCTCACAAAATTCAGGTTAAACTAAGTTTTGAATTTGTTGGCTAAAAAGCTTCACCTCAAGCAGTGGCCAATGTATATTTTAAAAATATTTAGAATTACATGTTCTTATATGACATTAAATTAGTAACTGACAAGACGTTTAAAAAAGTTGGTCTGTTGACAGATTTTAGCCAGTTATGAATCGTACTATAACCTACTAAATTTCTAGTAATGCCATGAAGACTTACAGTCAGAATTGTATTGTATTAAAAAAAATTTACCCAACTCTAAAGAACATCTTTGTGTTTATTCAAGACTATTTGTCAAGTGCAATATTTCACAAAGTATCCATAAGTTTCTACAACACATATTTATAATAAATTGAAGCTTTAGTTCATTTAATTTATTTTTCAGAATGTTACGTATTTTTCTAAGCGCCAAAGTTATACTGAAAACAGCTAAGACGCTTTTCTGCAGCATCAACTTCCATCCCAAAGAGACCTGTTAGCACATATGGTGCATTCACAAACCATAAAAGCCAAGTTTCTGATCAGTTTCAGTGCATCTCTTTTTTTCACCAGATAGTTAGTTGCTTGCAGCAGCAGAGGTCCTGATTTAAAAATGAAACATCATAAAAAATAACGTGTAAATCTTCTACAATTGATTTCTAATCCAACATTCTGTGCCCTACCGTTGTTTTGACATGCCAAATTTAATAATCACTTCAGGTCTTTGTGTCCTAACCTTTTCATTAAAATTCAAGATAAATTGTCAGGCCCCTTAATTGCACTCATTAATTCAGTATTTGTGTGCGTGGTTTTTTGTTTACCTTTACGGAGGCCAAACACCGCAGTGAATCCTCTTAAAGACTAGTGGTGTTGTAAGTAGTTTCATTGGTTGCATTTGACCCAGAATATTTAGAACTTCATCCCTACTATTATCTCATAGTAGCTGTCAAGTATGTGTAATTGCTGCAATTGATCGCTCACAACAATAACAGACTGTTGCTTTGTAGGCCACACCATCACAATCTGTAATGTTTAAACTTTTATTTTTCAGCTTTACCCACTGGCACACACATACACAAACCGTGTGCTGTGGAGCCCTGTGTTGTGCACTGGCATTTGTGTTTTGTATTTAGAATTGCCAGGAGTCAGCAGCCCCTCTGGCATGACTGGCACTGCACACAGAGACATGTGATGTATGTTTGACAGTCTGGACCTTGGCAGTTTACTCTTCTGCTGAGCTCTTGCGCATTGATTTAGGTGCCCATTTTACTGAATTTGGCTCCATCCATCACAATAGCTTATTTGTTTACTGCAGTAAATAGCTGACAATGTATGTATCGTACTTGGCCAAAGCCTGTAATAACTAAATGTATGACTGATCTCAGCTGCTTTGGAAGCAGAATTAGATGAATCAATCTCAGTTTTTTTTTTTTCTTAAAAGAAAACTGTTTTATATAATTAAGGACTGAAACCTCAAAGTCAGCTGTTCAGTGTTGCCCTTTCAAAGAACAAAATGAATGATTATTAATTAAAAGGGTTATTAATTTGTAGAAATTAATGGATTTTGAAATATGCCACAGAAGCTTAAACCATTTTAAATGCAAATACTAATTCTGTGCCTGAACGGTTCTATTTATGCTTGAAATGTTTAACATTGAAAAAGTTAAACAGAGAATAAATACTTATTCTCTGCGTAACATATTTTTTTCACCTTAATGTTTAAAATACTTTGCTCAATTCTGTTTGATTTTAAATGTAATTAAACTATAGCATAATTTCTCACATGTGCATTTTAAAGCAGTCCTGTGGAGATGTAATAGCAGATAAATGCATCTTAAGATTGAAAAATTATGAACCCCTTTATTAGCGCCATCATTGCTTTTATATCAAGATGACTATGAGCTTTGCTCCTGACATTTGATCAATTAAGACATGTTTCTTCTTTTTGTGTTTTGAAGGTCAGCTTAAAACATGGTCATGTTTCAGATCTGTGAAGTGCATAAACGTTTAACATTTTCTCCAGTCCTAAGATTTTGAGCAGGAGTGCATTAATTCTCACACAAATAGAACCGTCAGTATAAGTAGAAGATAACAAAACTATTTGAACTACATAAATTATTCTCTGGTGAATCACAACGTCATATTGAACAATTTTATGCAATAAAAAGCAGTACTTACTCTTCAAAAACCTTTTAAAAAGTCATGTTTTGCTGTGCTGAAAATGTGTTACCATGGAAGAGCCAGGTAGAGTACGGTACACACAGATGTGATACAAAATTTTCTTACACTCATCATGGCAAAGAATGTCATTTTGGGTATGCTATTCAGTTGTGCCATTTTTTAAAGATTGAAATATCTTTAGTGAATATATTTATTCTTTAGTGAATAAAACTTCTGCACACTCCTGTGTGCAGAAGTTTTCATTTATTCTTTCTCTAGTACTGAATCAGAATTATACATAAAGATTTAATTGTGTGTTCACTTTCATAAATCTTTTATTGAAAGGCCCTTAAGACAATTAACCTAAACCACATCCATTTACAAACTTCATAGTTTTGACTCAATATTTGGCAATTTGTTAATTTTTCTTATACAAAGCAAACCCCAGTAAAACAGGCCCTCAGAATGATGCTGCCACCACCTTTGCTTGATGGTTGGTGCAAATTGAGTCATCTAGGCATAAAAAGCTTTTTCCTTGTTCGTGTTGATCGTTTTGTTTTTTGATAAATAAAGCAGGCTCACCTGAACATTTTTTAAAACTCTGACTTTATTTGTCATTTATCATTTTGTGGATGACAGAAAATCTGTAAGAAAAATAAAGCTTGTGCAATTGATTTTTGTTTTCAAAGTTTATTAAATGTGTGTATCATTTGATCTTTCCAGACCACAAAATAGTTCAGCCTCAATATTTCAAAGCTTAAAATGAAAGTGACATTGACAGCAATGTAAACTTCTGGCCCTCAGCATGGTAGCATGTGGGTGTGGACGTGCAGATTAAAACGCTAAATTATAAGCATGTTTGAAGTGACCATCAGCTTAATGTGCAATGGCAATTTAAAAAAGCAATTTAACCAGAGTTTAAGAAAATCACTTTTTTTTGCTTCTTTCCAAATAGGCAAAAATTGCTATAATTGTCCCATAGTGCCTGAATTGGCATCTGTAAATTTTAATTTGATAATAAATCTCCTCCATGGGGGGTGCAGGATGGAATTGGATTACAGTCTTGGATCTCATTAGAGTTATTTGACAAAGGTCCTTTTCATAACGCTGAGATGTCATCAGATGAAATCTGAATAAAATTAATTCGTTTTCATCGTGGGGCACTGGTCTGAAACCCTCCTTTTAATTACGCTCTCTTTATTTCAGTTCAAATCTTTTCTCCTTCAGTGAAAAAAACCTATAATCTTCTTTACACTTCACCACAGCTCTCAGGTTCTAGATATTTTACTTTAATATTGTTTGATAATTTGTACTTTTACTTCATATCAGGATCAGTATTGTCTACTATGTTTACTTGCCTTTGGATGAAACACACATTCATGTCAATTAATTAGTTTTTATCTTTTGTCATAGTCTCAGGGTAATATACTGTGCTTCAGCAATGTGATTTATGCCGCCTTACTTTCTTCTATCTTTTGTTTTTCATGTAAAATGCTAAATGACACCTCTCCACTGATGGCTGTGTTTTCTTTTCATTTCAGGAATCCAGAATTAACTGCATTCGCATCGCTCGCAAAGGTAATTCAAAACAGTTTTTCTCTAAATCTGTAAATATTATCCCCTAATTCTTTTTATCTTTTACTTTTACTTTCTTTTTACTTTTTATAAAAGTAAAAAGCCATGAACAAACCATGAAGATGCAGTGTACTTTATGTGTGTGCTCCACCGCTGTTTACCCTTTTCTTAAGTACAAAGGTTTGGATCCGGACATATTTTCTCTGATGGTTTCTTGTTGTTCAGCAGTGGGCCCCAGAGAAAAGGGCAACGAGCAGGGAGGGATTAGAGGTCAGGCTTTCATCCTGCCTGTTTGGGCCAGACAGTGGGATACACCACATCAAACCAGTCTCTTTGTTCTCATCATCAGCCCACCAGATAGCTACATCTGAGAGCTCTGACCTCAGTGCATCCAAAAGGGTTCTCCAGATCAAAACTTCCAGATGGAGCTACCTTGGCCTATCAGTATAAGAAAGTGCTGGCCCCTCCACTGCACCTAGATGTTTTGATTCAAAGAGACATGAAAAGGGCAGAAAAATTGACTCTAAGTCCCGATGGCAGGAGAGTCTCTGTGCCACAGTACGCTGTCATATCATGGCGAATAAAAGTCATGTATTTATAGTTATCAGTGCTGCAACAGTAAGCGGAGCCTTGTAAGTCAATTGATTTAGAGAGTTGTCTCTTTTTTTTTCGAGAAGGACTCCTTTTGTGGCTACATTACGAGAGATGAGGCTCTCCTCAAGCATAAAGCCAAAAGGCAAAGCTCAGCTCTCACTCCATCTGCCTCGCACTACTCAGTCGGGCATCGGCTAATTATACTTTCTTACAGCAAAGAACTGAACGCTGTGCTGGCCTCGTGCCTTTTGACACAAAGTGCCGAAAAATAAGGGGGAAAAAAACAGTGGTGCAGCAAGATATAAATAATTTTTTGGAAAGACAGGAAACGGAAGAGAACATAACCTAAAAGCAAGATGAGTAATGCACTCTTAGGATTTAGCTAATTTCCTGGGGTTGCATGTAGGCCTATACATTACATTTTAGTCTGAGCAAGTCCAAGTCAAGTCTCACATCACTGAAGGCCAAGTAAAAAATGACTAGGCTAACCATTTCTTCATCAAAACTATGACATTATTATTATTTGTCAAGAAAAGAAAGAAAGCAGGCATCCTTTTTGTTCCACTCTGCAACCTCTTTATTTCAGTCTGACCCATAAAATCCCAACAAAATATATAGAATTTTGTGGTTTTATTGTGACAGAATGCGATTTAGTTGAATTATGGATGAATAATCTTGCAAGACACTAAGTACTGATCTTAAAACATACTTGAAGTTCATCAAATGAATTTCCAAATTTACTATTATTTCTATACTAAACATTTATTTCTCAGTTGAGTGATAGATCAGGATACATTCAACTGGAGAATGTTATTTGTGTTGTTGATCTATTGTAAACAAACATATTTTATTCTCTTTTTGGAAAATGAAACCATATCGTAACAAAATACCTTTTTGTAGATAAAAACTAAACTTTCTGATTGTTGTCGTGATGCTGAAATATTTAAAATCATAACACTTTCACTGTTTCTATTTTTCAGCCAGTTACCAGTAACTTACCATGATATCCAATGGTGAATTGGATATCAATTTACAGTATTCAGTTGGCTTTATGGTTGAAATAAACTATGCATAACTTTGAAAATATGTTACATGGGAAAATATTGACATTTTTGAATGTATTTACTATATACTTTGTATGTGAGAAGTGTTGGCTTTTCGGGCTGGAAAGCCTCTCCCCTGCTCCACAGAAATGATTGGGATGCTCTATCCTTTAGAAATATAAGACTAATGGTCTCCGAGCAAATTGAAAATTTAGTAAAAATATTGCCAGCATTACATTCTAAATTAATCCAACATGCTGTAATCATGAAAGCTCAAGCTTAATTCCAGTTCAAAGGTGCTTCAGGAGGTTTTTTTTTTTTTTTGGTTTTCAATGATTTCTCGACCATTAACATAGCCTCCGCATTATCAGGTCCTGAGCCATTATTATCAAGCAGCCCATCACCAGTAAAGTGGAGGCAAATGATTCTGGCTTGGATAACAGAGCTGGAGATTACATTTCAACTTCCAGGTGACAGTTTAATTAAGGATCCTCTGGCAGGCACAACACAACAATAGACTTCCATTTCTTTTCTAAGTGCCAATTTCCACCACGGGGCAGCAGGCAGGTGCTTGGATTCATGCGGAAATCTATTTCATGCTCCTGTTTGGCTTAATGGAAATTTTGAAGCTAAATATGACAAAACAGCCTTATCTGTCCAAAACATTGTGGAACTGAAATTGATTTTCCTCAGCTCCTCATCTAAATCTTTAACTGGTATATCCCTTTACCGGAGTAATATTAAATGAAAAGACAATGGAATAAACAGAGTCTGTTACTGCGAGGAGTTTTCGAATCGATCAGCTTTCTGGCAGGCTGAATTATTTGTGTTTTGATTTACATGAGCTGTGTTTTCCAAAAAAACCCTTTCCAAGATTGGTACATATGAAAAACACCTGTTAAATGCTTTATCAATAAATGGGACACAGACATATCCAGAGCAACATGGCAAAACAAAAGCTGTCCTAAAATGAGATCACTCCACTAAGCCAGACGCTCATCACTTATTAAAAACCCTGACAAGTAATGAAATGATATTGTACTACTTTCATCTTTATTTGGGATGAGGGTTCAAAAGCACTGCCCTTGGCTGCTGATAGTTGGGCAAAAGGATGGCTGTATTTTCATTGTCCCTGCCCTAGATCTGAATTCCCCCCTCAGCACACTGTGAGATAGCACTCTATCCCCAGGCGTGCTCTGACTTTCTCCTGCTCTCCAGATAGTTTGAGCTGTTCCAATGGGATCAGAAGGGCTGGTTTCAGGGCTGTCAAAGCCTGGAGGACAGGCTGGCAGTAGGGAGGAGAAAAAAAAAAAAAACTAGATCAGTGGGCCCCTATAAGAAGACAAAGGCAGCCCCTCTGCTCAGCTCCATTTACATAAGTATGAAGCTTTACGGTAGAGAAATGAATAACCTGCTATTATGATAATGACCTTTTCATTGGCTAACAGACACCAGGGCACCTTGAGATTATGCTGCAGGCCTGAGTAGATTATTTTGACTGGGAATGCTATATTTAATTCATTTTCTGCTTAAAAGTCACCTTTAAAGTTTCATTGTATGTGTCACACTTCAACTATAAGAATTGTTTATACAGAGATGTTTTGTTATGGTCATGTTAGGTCCAATGTAATCTTTAGAAGCACAGGACCAGCCCGTAACCAATGACATATTTTTTTTTTTCGGAGAGCAGATAAGGTGATTTCTTTGCTGTTTTCAGAGCTATGTACCCAACTATAATAATAGAAAATTGACTGGAAGAAAAAAGTGTGACAAAAAAGGTTGCACTTGTAACAGTGGCCGCTGCAGCCTAAAGAGAACTGTGCAGCAAAGCTCATTCAAAACTTTGGGAAGAGTCACAGTACTGTAGGTGGAATGCAGCTAGAGTCGGATGTAAACAGGACATGAGCTACGACGGTCATATTCCTCATGCTAAGCCAGAACCAGAAGAGATTCAATCAGAAGACATTCAATCAGAAGTGTCTCAGATGGGCCAAGGAAAACGGTCTGCTGCTCAGTATTTTAAATTCCTTCTTTTGGAAAAAAGTACATTTTTAACTCAATGTAGAAATCAACACCTCAGATTCGTGGGACAGTGGGGAGCCACAGAGTCCAATTTGTTTGAGGTCAGTAATCAGCAGTAGTTTTGATGTTGGCCCTCTGCGTTTTATCCAGTGTAAAGTCAGTGCAGCTATCCAGCGCAGTCATTTTTAGAGCTCCTAATGCTTCCCCCTGCTGGCAAGCTTAATGGAGATTCTAATTTTATTTTGCAGCAGGAGTTTCTCCCTGCCCACACTGCCAAAAGTACTAATTTTTGGCTTTAAGACTATGCTATCACTGTTAGTTGTTGGCCTTTAAACTGACCTAAACCCAATAGAAAATCTGAGTAACGTCGTCTAGGCAACCTGAAGCCCACTATTAGAGCAACCTGGACTTCCATAACACTTCAGCAGAGCCAGAGGCTGAGAAACTCCATGCTACACTGCACTGATGCAGTAAATTACATAAAAGGAGCCCAAGTCAAGTCCAAAGAGTGTGGATACTGTGCAGAGTTCAAACATACCCCTCAGCAGAATGACGTTTCTGTGTAAAAAGACCTTTTTTAAATTGCCCTTATGTAATTTTTTTATGAGAATATAAAAACTAACAAAATAATATTAATGTGAATTAATGAAAGATGTTTATGTTTTTATAATATTGCAATTTATTAAGATGGACTCTTATGGGTACACAGTTGACAATAGGATTCTTTCCTAGTGAGAGTAAATCACCTAATTAGCCAAATAAAAGCACATTTTTTAACAATTGTTTTTCACTGATTTAATCTTTGTGTTTAGGGTTCTTTTTGTGCCACTGCTCAAAGTTGTCCTGTTGACAGAAAATAAGTTAAAAAACATCCAAAACCAAGAAAAACAAAACACTACTGTATTTTGAGAAACCTCTTTTTAACAACTATTGATCAAAATGGCACAAAAAAACTGAAAGACTGGATCTTTGGATACAAAATATAAAATAATAAGTTATAGTTTAATTTTTTTTTCACAATTATGTATCTCTGTAGAAATGCCAGATTTGTTGCATTGTCTATTACACTGAATTCATTTCATTCCTTCCAGTTATTTTCACAAGAAATTATCACTAAATCAAAGAGACCAATTTGGATTGTTAGAAAATATGCTTCCTATTTTTTTTCAACAAAAGACACATTTGTACATAAATGAGTGTTTCTTCCAAATCTTACCTTATGCCTTCTTGTGGTTTCTTTGCTTTTATGTTCTTGCGTCCAGCCGCCTGCAAGGATCACCAGAGAGCTTTGGAGGTGTCTCAGCACTCTGAAGAGATGGGGCTGATCCTCGGCGTGTGCGCTGGAGGCCTGGTGATCTTGATCCTCCTGCTCGGCGCTGTTATTATCATCATTAAGAAAGGGTAAATGACTCTTATATGACTTGTTCCATGCAAGACAAACATGCCTCATTTTGCTTAGTCATGCCACATCTGCTGCATCTCTTCATTTTGTTCAAAAGAGCTCAGCGACTATCTTCTATGAACTTGCTGAACTTTGCTAAAGGTCACGCTTTCTAGGGAAGAGCAGGACCAACAAGCAATGCTGTGTTGTTTTCCCATCCCAGAGGGAGCAAACAGCTCACATGGGCAGAGCCCATCTGAGTGTGAAGTATTTAATTAAAGGTGGATGCAATTCAATTAACCACTTAATTACGCACACCGAGCAGAGGCCTGACCCTTAAATGAGATGGCAATTGGGAGAGGAAAGGTGTCCCTTCTGAGATTATTAGCCAATGATCCCATGAGTAAATTATATCCACCTTTAGCTCTTCTACTTAGATAACTGCACCATTAGTTTTTTTCTAAGTCAAAGTGCCTGATAGAAAAAATATATATATCAATAAGGAGCAGCGCTAGCCATGGGAGGAGTTGGAACTGATTGTTCACTATTCAAAATGCTGACACAGCATCTTTGCTAATTTTGAAGAAAGCTGATAATTGAAGTTGCAGCTATTCTGGACACTGGCTTCTGAGCCTCTGTAGTTTTTGTCCCAGAGAATTGATTGCCAGATTGGCTGTGACTGGAAGCTACGTGGCCCAGTGTAGTGCAACGGCCAGAAAACGAGTCGATTGAAAGTTTGTCCGCCTCGCCGTGTGTTTGATCTGCCAGCTGCTGCTTGAACCACTCGCATGTGTCATACGGCCACCTGCACAGCTGGACTCTTTATTTTCACTGTAATCAATGCATTCTGCCCTCAGCTGGCATCGCTTTCATCTTACATATCTTCTTTCTCTTGATTTTCTTTCCCTACCACCCTCCCTTTGCTGCGCTCTTGCCAGAAGGGACCACTACTCTTATTATCCGTAAGTGTCTCCACCTCTCATTTAGTGATTCATCATTTACACGCTTGAGCTCCTGCTTGTCAGTCATCAGTTGAAGGGGAAATTCAACCCAGTATTTTTTTGTATTTAAAATACAGGGTTTTGAATACCCCATGAGCATCTCTTTGGTTTGTCACATTATAACAAAAATTGCAATGTATTTTTGTTGGATTTCTTTGGGAAGGGGGGTAAAATGGAAGGAAAACAACTTTCATAAATTGTTTCACCTAATTTACCTAAGCTAAGAAATCCGAATCAACTCATGTGTAATTGAAACTGTTATAAATACAGCTGATCTGTAAACGCTTCAAATGGTTGACATCCAAGTGGACAAAGGTAACTCTGGAGAGATCAGTCAATCACTCAACAAATCTGGTCTTTATTAATGAGTGAAATAAAGACAGGCTTTGTTGCAAGACAGCCTGGCAAGCAGTTTGCCACAAAGTGTGGAGAAAACATGCAAGATCTACTCATCAGATAAGAATAAAATGTAACTTTTTGGCCCCGACTGGAACCTTTCAATAGGACAATTACCTGAACATACAAGTGGGATACAATAAAATGGCTAAGATCAAAGCAAATTAAGTTGAGAATCTGTGATAAGACTTAAAGACTTTTGTTCAAAGTCACTCTCCAGACTATCTGACTGAGACTGAGCTCTTTAGTATAGAGGAATCAACAAAAAAATAGACATACCCCAAAATACTGTAGGTTTTACAGAGACTTGACTGAGGAGAGCTAAATACAAATACAAGCCATGTATCATTTTCCTTCCACTTTACATTGAGGCACCACTTTGTGTTGCTTTGTCACATAAATGACAAAAAAGGTACATTAAAGTTTGTGGTTTTAATGTGACCAAATGTGAAGTAGTCCATACTTTTCCAAGGCATATTTAATTTATCAGTTAATCTGCTACTTTTTCAGCTTGTATCTTCATGCTGTAACTCCAAAGGTTGTTTCTTACAAAATAAGTTTCCTTTGTTCTGTGTTTTCTCCTGTTGTTCATATCTGGTGTATTTTGTACAATAACTTTCCCTCCACCTTCTTTTGTTATCAGGAAACCAGTAAACAAGACTCCTATTACGTACCGGCAGGAGAAGAGCCACATGGGCTCCTTGGAGCGCAGTTTCACAGACCAGAGCACCCTGCAGGAGGACGAAAGAATGGCTCTGTCCTTCATGGACTCACATACATGCGGAACAAGAAGTAAGACAGCTTTCAGTTTTTATTGTTGATAACAGACCAAATATTTTTCCATTTTTTTTCCCCCAATTGAACCCAGAATATTAAGCAAACTGGAAGCCGTTTGTGTAACAAAGGAAAACATGCTTAAACCATTTGAAGTTTTGGCTCTGTTATCCAATTCCTAAAAAAAAACAAAAATAAAATCTGCTTATTTGTTTAATAAAAATAGTTCTTGCTTAGTTTATTTTTTGAGTAGGTCAAAAAAATTCACAACATTTTTGGTGATTTTAGTTTAAAAAAATCTTATTTCTTTGGCCTGTCAGTATTTTTAAGGTAACAATACCAGGGATACTTTAGACCTCTGGCTAGTGAATCAGTCCAAATTAAGAGTAGGTAAATATTTTTACAGGAACCCTCCTGTTCTGCGAATATTAGAGATTTAAATTCTTGCTAAAGCTGCCATTGTGCCTTTTTTTTTTTTTTTTTAGGTGATGCTCGTAGTTCGGTGAACGAAGCCAGCAGCCTGCTAGGGGGCTCCCCGAGGCACCAGTGCGGACGTAAAGGCTCCCCCTACCACACGGGACAGCTCCATCCTGCAGTCCGGGTGGCCGACCTCCTCCAGCACATCAACCAGATGAAGACTGCCGAGGGCTACGGCTTTAAACAGGAATATGAGGTGAAAGGGGCACTGTTACAGTCTGTTCTCCCACTGACATTATAAAACAACTTAGACAGCTCTTTGTCTGAGACCCAGGAGGTATAGCAAGTCTTCCACTCACAGGGAGGTTAGAGGTTAATGCCTTAAGTCTCTGGCCTGCATGCCAAATGTGCTTGTGATATACCGTATACTGACTGCCAGACTCCCTCCAGTGTGTGTGACAGAAAAGGAACTGTAACGTACTGCTGCTGGTGCATTGCTCATGACTGTTATGGAAAATATGAAATGCCACAGCACTTTAAAAGCAACAGCAAAGCTGACAGGAGTGCTGTGAAATAAAACCAAAGATAAAAACACCGACCAGAGAATAGCAGGTACACCAACACAGAAACATAAAATCTAAGATGTTGATAAAAGTAGAGGATGTATGTGTATTTGCTTTTGTAGCCTGTCCAGTGTAACATCTGCTGGGAAAAACTCCAACTCCCCTGCAACCAGCCTAGAAGCAGTTACAGAGAATGGATGGGAATTTCAGTTTTAGAAGCCCATTTGCTACTTTTCCCTCTTAGTCCTAACATTTCTCAGGTTTGGTTTTTAGTGTGTCACACTGTAACTCAGAGAAGCAGTGCCAGTGTCTGTGTCTAAAATCATAGATGTGTTTTATAATGTTTCAGTATAATTGATATTACTTTTATTCTATCCAAACAAACAAGCAATGCAAATTTACATAAACTGTTAACTTAATTCTTTAGATCTTTTTCCAAAAAATTAGTCAGAGACAGATCCATCGATCCACCCACCGGTTGTCTATACCTCTCTGAAGGGTGGCAGGGTGATGTTGTCTATCTCCAGTGTCATCGGGTGTGAGGCAAATCATAGCATATTTTTTAAATCTGTTTTCTGACATATTTTTTATAGTATATTATGCTGCATAAACTTATTTCTAACCTTTTTCTGTAGGTTAAAAAAATGCCCAAAGTAATTTTAAAGTAACTCACTGATTTTTCTTTCTTTTTTTTTTTTTTTTTTACATTTTCTTTTTCTTCTATCTACATTTAATTTACTGTTCATGGCTGAGTTGGCAAATTGTTACATCAACAATTATCAGATGATTTTAAGAAACATTTTATTGTCTTCTTTTTAAACTCTACGTCAGGTTAAAACTCCTTCACGACATCCACAAAAACTCAAACATTTCTGAATTGTTTCATATATGGAAAACCTCTTATTTTTTTGCTAAGACAAGCATGTTGTTTTTACGTCCTTAGTATTTCTTGCCTAGCCCACTACACTCACAGCATGGCAGGTAAAATGCTATAGTGTGATTTTCTGAATTTCAGTTCATTTCAAAGAGCTCAAACAAAGAGTTCATATTTCAGAAATATGAGCCTTTCATGGTGCTCATATTATGTTTGGGGTTTCTGAGCCTCCAACATCAGTGGTAGACATGAAAAACACCTAATCAGTTTGCTTGCTAAATAAGAAAAGGAATATATTTTTTATTGTTTTTGTTTTTTTGATAGACTGTTGTACACTGCTGTGCATGCCATTTTGTGAAAAATCCAAAATGAATTTTTTACTGATCACTCTAAGTTGATCACGCCCAGGATTTGAAATGCTTTTTATATGAGCTAGGTTTCAGCTATTGAGAAATTGTTGCATAAACACTCATGTTGATTCCATCTCCTTCTGATCCTTCCTCAGGAGTTTAAATAATCTCCCATAAATTATATTAACTGTTTGGTAAATGTGCTTTCTTCTCTCTACACAGATGTAGAGTACAGAAAATATGTGCAAGTGGCCTAAGCATGGCTTGAAATGTATATAGCACAAGGATTTCTTCACTTACCCACTACTTTGTGATCTCCTTTGTGTCAGAATCAGAGAAATTTCAGGAATGTATACAGTAGTTCCTGAAAGTGGACAATTTAATTTGCCGTGAAATCAGTTAACAGAATCATGTGCTACGTTAAATTAGACATTACTTAATTGTTTTTTAAGAAATATAATTATTTTAGCAAAACCCATGAAGTGTTTTAAATTTTTATTATGCATTTTTTCATTCTTTACATAAGTGCACAGAGTTGCAAAACAATAGAATTCCAGGTGTGGCCATGATGTGCAGGTCTTTGCACATCATGAATAAACTACTAGTTCTCTTCTACGCTGCACCCAGGATGCCAAAGTGCTGCCACCATGACAACCATCACAGTCTCATCACATGCACTGGGGAACACACAGTGTTCATGAAGCACCATGGAAGATATCAGATGTTCTGGCTGATTTTAAAGTCATGTTTTAGACACAAGAACTAGTTTACAAATCCAAAACCACAATACAGTAAACTAAACGATGCAGTTTGAGATCGAAAAGGAGAAAAGCGGCTGACCTTACAGTTGTGTTGTTGTGGAATATGCAACAGGTGCAAAAACTAGACCTGACCATCTGAAATGACCGCATCTGGTACACCATGAATGGACTCATCAATTTTGGCACAAAGCCGTTTTCAAAAACCTTTTAGATCAATGACCCTAAGCTAAGCGTTGGAGTAGGATTAGTACAGTAGGCACCACTCATCTAATGCTGTTTTAGCACTCCATTTTTAATAGACAAATCATTCCAAAACAATATCTGCTCTCCTTTTAGATACAGTCTTGATGTATGTCAGTTGCTGTAGGTAGTTACACATCTTGTATGTCATTGGAAAATTATCCACTTCCTTCGTCATTTCAGATTTCAAGCAATTGCAGTTTTTTTCCTTGTTTTCTGAACAGTTTTCCAGTGCGTCTTTGATAACAGGAAACTATTGCATCCTGAACATTTCCCAGTTCGGTCCCAAGAAGCTTTTAGGAGATATGTTTGACTTTGATTCGGAATGCTGCTAGTTCTAAATGCATAATCAAAGGGTTGTCTTTACCGTTAAATACAGGTGCTGTATTTTGCGGTAGTGAACCAGTTCCAAGAATATTGCGTGAGAATATGCAAAATGAAAAAATAAAGATGATTTAGTGAAGATTTTGTAGACACAAGTACCACTGGCTGAAGAGTAAACATTATCTGAAGCCACTGAAATTAATCACCACAGCCAGAAACGCATGTGAAGGACACCACTACTGTTCAGATGAATAGATCATCCTCATTTAGACCAAAATAAGACCTGTATTGTGATGGGAGGCTCTGCCTCCTCCTACTGATTCTACTCTGTCTCCTGCAGACAGATTGTTCTGAAGAGAGAAAGGGACAGTCTGGGAAGGTGAAGAATGATGAAAACTGTGGGGAAAAAAAACTAAAAGAAAAAAAACAACAACCTTTTTCGATCTTTTTTACCTCTAATGCGTTAAGAGTTGTCTTCCTTCCCAGTAGCAATGTTGGTATTTACCTCTCTTTGTAAGATGTGGTGCAATGGACATGCAATAGGGTCATTAAGGATTTTTTCCAGAAGGAACACACGCATCATTAATCTCACTGTTGTTCCCAAGCATAGCTCAACGGTGCTCATTTGATCTTTTATGTGATAAGAATATAGAACACGTATTCTATTGGATTGACATTTGGAGGTCACTTGTTGGGACCTGCTGACATTTCTTTAAGCTCTTTGCAGCCTCAAGATGTTTTAATGTGAAAAATACTGCAATGGTGAGATGTGGAAAGATGAATCATATTAGCGTTTATAAGTAGGGTCCTCGAAGTTCAGTAGTTTCCTTTATGATTAGTCCTTTGTAAGAAAACTTACTAAGTTAAGTCTAAGACTGTTTTGATAATAATAATGACTAGCTTTAAGGAATAATTGCTTGGGAAACTTTTGTCAATTACAGGAAAACTAATATGAATCACATTTCACCTCCCTGACTAAAGTAAACCATGTATAGAAAAGTAATAGGGATCAATGTACACTTACACAATTTTTCTCTTAGCTTTTTATGTAAAAATGAACTTCTTTTCAGACACATTAGGAAATTCCAAAAACCTGATATAGAATATAGAATAGACACTATCTTTGGATTTCTGCAAAAACTATCTTTACCTAGCAAAAATTCTTCACAAGATTGCTATAAAAATGTGATTTGAGGCCATAAATGTGATTATTTGTGTATGAAATCAATACCAGCATCATCCTCAGAGGAGGGTTGATGATAGAGGTGGAATCCATGCCAGCAAATTGTTCTGATCAACGTATAGTGTGTTCACAGCTTTTGTATTTGAAATAAAACAGGTGTTGAACAGTTCTCATGCATTCTTTTGTGATGTGACACATTCATTTTAGGGCTGGGATGTTTCTGCAATAAGTTAGGTTTATTTAATAGCACAAAAATATAGTAATGAAAATGACAAGTTACAAACCTTGGAATCGTGTCATTTTGTGACATTTACTGACAGAAACAAAATCCGACACTCAGGTTTACTGCTCTTGAAAATCAGCTGGATCATCTAAATCAAAACTTAGAGTGCTAAACTTTTTGCCTGTTTGACCACTTTTTTTTTTCCATAAAACTTTTCTGATTTTTGGAAGACTTATTGCGCCCTCTGCCCCCTTGTTATTTAATCCTTGATCGATCCATCAGTACAAAAAAAGTTTTGTCATTGAACAAAGCTCATTCATCCCCTCACAGCAGCAATGGCGTCTAGCTGTATTATCCAGGCAGCACAATGGTGAACCCAGATCTCTGAAAACAATTGTGGCTGAGAGTTTAGCTTGCACCCTAGGGAGAAGTCCATCTCTGTCACCCACTGCCTGCGGCATTCATAGAGACAAGAAAACATCTTTTGTCTCCAATACATGGTGTCCCCCTCTGGAACTCTGCTTGTAGACTCATTAAATGGTCCCTCATGGCCAAAACACACTCCACTCTAAAAATCAATACACACCTCTTTTGTATTTTTTACCCTCTCTGTGCTAAGAGTATGTGTTTTGATGGATTGTGTCTCGCTATTATGAAGGAAAATGATGAGGACTATTATATTAGACTCACACTGCAGGCGTAGGTTTTTATTTCCCTGAGGAATACCTGCTTTCTGTAAAAACATTGATCAAGATTTTACTGTGGGCTAGTAAAGCGGATTGCATGTGTGACTTCTGCTTTCATATTCCCACCGGAACCTCAGATAAACAACAGCTGAGCAGAACCCCCGGGTACCAATATAACACTTTTGGTTTGGGGAACCGATTGATTCATTTAAAATCCAATCCACAGCGTAGTTATATCAGTGACTTCTTGAAAACTGTGCTTATTTAGTATAACAACAAAAGCTCATGACACATTTTATTTTTTATTATTACCTAAAATGTGTGACTTTCCTTTTTTTGGACCGAATCAGGAATTGAAAAATTCCTCAACATGTTTCAATTAAAAGAAAGCAGAGCAGAGCCAGACTCATTTGTGTGATCACAACCATTCTACATTTCTGATCTCTGCAGTAAAGTCATCTAATCAACTCGCCCCTGGTGTTCTTTTTCTTGCTTTTAAAGGCCTGTCATTCCTTTGCTGTTTTTCCACTATTTTCCACCCTCCTCTTTTTCTCTGTCATCTCTTGGGAACTGAGTGTCAGAGAGGTGGGAAGAGAGAAAAAGAGGGCTTAGAGATGTTCTGTCAAAAATAAAAGCAAGCCAAGAGGAGAGAGGTGGACAAGGAAGGAAGCCATGAAGTAAAAGAGAGGGAACATAAATTTTGAGATTCAGAAAGAAACATCTAAAGAGGCAGGGCATGAAAGAGGAGTGAGAAAGTGAGGAGGAGGATGTAATCCCAGGCTGGATTTGGATGGTTCTTGGCTGTCTGTGAGGAGAACTGCATTGTAATCCCCTGCTCCCCATTCAGACTTGGGAAGAATTTCTACAAAATTTCTCTATAGTCTCAGAAAACTACAGGGACTGGACTCATATGAATGGGTATACAGTGCATCTGGAAAGTATTCACAGCTCTTCACTTTTTCCACATTTTCTTATGTTCCAGCCTCATTCCAAATTGTATTAAGTTGAACTTTTCCCTAAAAATGTCACACACAAATACCCCATTAGGACAAAATCAGGAACAATTTTTATTAATAATAGAAAAAATATTCACAGCCTTTGCTTTAATACTGTGTTGGTAAACCTTTGGTATCAATTACAGCCTGAAGTCTTTTTAAATATAATGCCATGATCTTTGCTTATCTACCACTAGGTAATTTCATCCATTCTTTGCCATTCTTTTCAAGATCCATCAGGTTGGATAGAGTCTCAGCCCCTCCAGGACATTCACATAGTGAGCCAAAGAGGTGTTGCCCATGTGTTTTGGGTTGTTGTTCTGCTGACAAATGAACTCTAGACAGGCTGCCATGTGTCTTTTATTAAGGAGTGGCTTTCCTTTGGCGATTCTACCATACACATTGGTGGATTGTTGTCCTTCTGGAAGGGTCTTCTTTCTCCATAGAGGAACACTGAAGCTTTTCAGAATGACCATCAGGTTCTTGGTCACCTAATGGTGACTAAAGTCCTGCTTCGTCAATTGTGTTCAGCTTAAAGCCGGCCTACTCTGAAAAATCCTGCTGGTTCCAAACTTCTTCCATTTACGGATGATGGAAGCTGCTGAGCTCATTGGGACCTTCAAAGCAGCAGAAATGTTTTTGGATTCTTCCCAAGATTTGAGCCTCAAGACAATCTTGTTTTGGAGGTCTGCAGACAAATCTCTTTGATGTCATGCTTGATGTTTGACCTCTGACCTGCACTGTCAACTGTGGGACCTTAAATAGACAAGTGTGTCAACTTAAATCAAGTCCTCAATTTAAGTTGTCGCAACATCTCAGGGATGATCAGTGGAAACCTCTCAGTGCTTCATAACAAAGGATGTGAACACTAGTGTAAATGTGATTTTCTTGTTTTTAATACATTTTGAAAAAACTTTTTTCCACAGTGTCAAAATGGGGTATTTGCATGTTGAACACCCCGAAGCGTTTTGAATACTTTCCGGATGCACTGTGTGCAAGTCTTCAATCATTTTTCATTCCCTTAAATTTTGCTTCTGACCAGTCAGGCTTTCTTTCAACCCTTGAAAGTGATTTTATACAATATTTCCTCATTTTTTCTCAAAATCTATCAGCTTTTTTCTTCAGAGATTGGCTGCTTTTTGTCTCACTTTCTGTACAGTACCTACTATTGGTTGGTTTTGTGCTGTCTCTACTTAACACAAATCACCAAAGCATTCATACAACTCATTTCTAATAAGTTGTATGAATTTTAAAGTATTTTATTTTTTTACATATTTTTCTTTAAACTCAGCATCCAAACTTTGTGCATATAATTGGTCTGTTTTGCACATCTTTGGTGTACTGGATAGTAAAACGAAAGTAATTCTCTTTTTCTCCGATGATATTGCATCTGTTCCTTTATTTTGGACTTAATTGGGGTGTTTACATGTGTCTATTTATTAGCTTATTATCTAAAGCATCTACAGATAACCCTTAGATTACAGTAGAAGCGAAGCTGAAAAATAATACTTCTCTCAGCAGTAAAATGCAGAATAGTTTTTACATTTTGTTTTTTAAGATTTTTACCTCTAGAGCCTGTTAATCTATGGTGGGTAGGTTTTTAAAGTCTGGTATTTCTTCTCTGGGATTTAATATTGTTTGATTCCTCATGTTTCCTCATTTCTTAAGGTGTTGACAGAAAATGAGACAAACAGGACCTATAGCGTCTAAAGAAACCCTTTGAACATCCTTTAGAAATCTTGTTGGACTTTGATCAACATTCCTATTTAAAATTTCCCAGGATATCCTGGTTCTGTAGAAGGAAAATATGAAAAATAATCAAAGTTTTAAAATGCCTACATAGGTGTATGATTGGTATTGGTAGTTCAAAAGGAGCATTTTCCTGGGTTTGTTTCTCCTTTGTGAGAATAAAGCCTTTTTTCTGAACCCGAATCATCTGCTCTCTTTTTTTTTTTAAACACCCACAGAAAGCAATCCACACCAGAATCTTTCCACTGGGTGTTGTTTTATGTCACCTGCAGCATGGATGGCTAATTAGGTGTCCACTGGATGTAACATGTCATTTTATTAAGGGAGCAAAAAGAGCAGAGAACATCTGCTGTGACCGTTTAAAAAAAATATGGAAAATACCATCGCCACTTATGAAGCTAAAATGGTTATTTAAATCCGATTTAACGCTTCTGGCCCTTTTGACAGATTTTTATGAATTCTTTATTTTGCATAAAACCAGTGTCCTAAAACTGTGGTTCTATTTACCTACATCTTTTTTTGCAAAAGTGTCTCTTGAAATGTTTCATTTTTTGTGAACTTTTAACCACAACTTTAGTGTGTTTCATCAGGTTTGTGTGTGATACATTACATAGAATATTATTTTGAGGTAGGCCTTCATTGTTCTTTGTTCTGTGTTTTTCACTGATATTCTCTAACAAACCTTGACACAGGTTTTGCCTTTATCTATGCAGAGCTTCTTTGATGGCTGGGATTGCACCAAAAAGAAAGACAAAACCAAAGGGAGGCATGACACCTTGCTGGGATGTAAGTAATTGCAAACATTTTAGTGGAAAAATAGAAATTGTTGCGACTTCTTTGTTTTTAAAATGTCTCTGTTGCTCTGTATGCCCAGATGATCGGCACAGAGTGAAGCTCCACCCTCTGCTGGGAGATCCAAACTCGGACTACATCAACGCTAACTACATTGATGTAAGTGTAATCCTGTTGTCCTGCTGTATGAGATTCAGATTTATCCAGCCTCCACTCTCACATCCTGCAAAAATCGTGGTCCATCTCTCTCTCATAAGCCACCACTCTGCTGCCCCGCTTCCACCTTAGCGAGTCTATCCAATCTGACATCGGCCCCCGCAGTGTTGAGCCAGATGCCATCATTGTCAGGTGCTGCTGCAGATCCCTGACCTTCACCACCTCTGCTATCGTTTTTATTAAAACAGAGAGGAACCAATGCATTTAATTCCTGCAGAGGAGATGAGCCTTTCGGTAAAGCCCCACAGTGTAAATCTCTCTCAAATTACATAGACGTCACTGATGTTTTTCAATCACTGTTTGAGGGAGTAGGAGATGATCCTTTTAATGATTATGTGATTTTCCACATAAGATGTATCTTATGTGGAAAATCACAGTAAAATACATGTCTTGCTAATGTTGTTCATGTGTGTTCTCATTCATAAAATGTTTAAGGTACGTCTTGGAGAGTCCATCTGTCATTAATCGAACATTTCATTAGGAATGCAGAAAATAAAAGATATACTGCTGCAAATAGAAATCTGTAGTTTGCTTCCCCATGTGAAATATCCATCATAATCCACAGTTGTTGCTATTTATTTCAGTTTTGTCAATTGAAGCCAGGAAATCTGATGTGGTTTCTTTATCTCTCAAGATTTATTCTCAATGCCCCTCATGGGGAATTCTGCAAAGTAAATATGACACTCTGAGATCTTGAGGCAGGCTGTTGTACTCCCACTTCTGTTTGCAGATGATACGAGGTTAACAGATCCCATCTCTGTCAGGAATGATTGTAACTAATATTTATTTGAAAAATGCCATTCATAAAAACAAAATAGCCGGCTACACATCTGGATTTGATGATCTGATTTTTGGGTTCCTCCTTTTCAGCCCAGTTGTATCATCAAACTGCCTGACACTGGTTTTAATGTGTATTTCCTCTTTGTTATTTGACTGTCTAGAAAGGTCAGCTCTGATGTGCTTCTGCAGTGGTTGTCACAATGAGAGGGTGCTAAAAACCTGGCTTCAGCTGTAGTTATTGTAAGGGTCTCCATTAGTGTTTAGGGAGCAGAGGTGCAGGCATTAGCAGAAAAACACCACTCTGCAGCCATTACAATTTCAGTGTCAGAGATGGTACTCTGTGACTGCCCTGACCCAGCTCTCTGAATTTGTCTCCTCAGCCACGGAGGAACATATTTTCAACAGCTTTTGATTATTTCAGTGAAGGTTCAATGGAAAAGTTCTTATTTCTTCTGAAAGACATTTGTGCTTTCTGAACTAAGCGGGGAATGTGCGAGCTCGATGTTTTCTTACTGTAAGGTTTGATTGTTTGCTTTAGGCACATTTCAGCTCCAGGGATCTTTCCCAGGAACCCTGATAGCTTTCATTCTTGGCCTACTCTGTTTCCAGTAGCGGTAGGGTACCTTAGCAGATCTGATTGATTAAATTTCCTGAGCATTGTATTTCAGTCATCTTTGTTAAAACATCTTGCTTACTAAGAATACGTTACTGTATTTATATTTTGAAGGCAGAAATAAACACAAACTCTAAACCTGAGGGGCTGTTAGGAGATTTATAGAAAGTGGAAGTTTTGACTCTTCTGGGGTGCCATCCATCTTTTTGTGTTAAACTTCTGTTAATGTTACAGGTGCTCTTTGAGTTTGGAGGAATTTACTTGCTGTGACAGAATCAGGAGTTATTGATTGTTGCTGCAAGACACTGGTTTCTAATCACGATCAGCCTACGTGATTAAAATGTATTTATCTCATGTAATAGTCACACCTGTCTACACAGTTTAGTGTAGGGCTTCACAATATCAGGAAACATGCAATTACAATATGATTACTAATTATTGTGGTGCAGATATCGATTGTGAATAACCAACAATTTCCTGTCTTTTTTACTTTATCATAAACTCTGCACCACTGTTTCTGAGCTTCACCATCATGCCCACTTCCATCGACGACGCTGGCAGAATTTACATGCACAGCAACGGATATGTAATATCCTTCTAGATATTAAAGCAGTAGGTTACAATTGCAATATTGCACCAATGCAATGATGATTTCAATTTATAATATTGTATCACTCTAGTTTATAGTAAAAATACAAATGTTGCAGAGTAAAATGATGGTTAAATCATTGGTTGAAGTTTTTCAGCTGAAATTATTATTTATTTATTCGGCGGAGTTAGTTTCTCTCTTTACCTAAGAAGTTTATTTCTTCCTATTTCTTTGTTGTTTTTTGCCTCATTTAAATGTTCAGTATCCTCAAACAGGTTTTATCCCAGACAAAGAAATGATGAACAAATAAGTAGGAAAAAAACGGTTTTCAAAAAATTATATTATTACAGAAAAATTCCACCCAATCCAATTTGTTTATGTGAGAAAATATAATTATTCCTGTCATTAAGCATCAATTAGTGATTAATCAAATTTTGAGTTGAATTTTAACTCCACACCCAGGGAGGTTCCTATTTAAGAAATCAAGTTGATTGAACCAGTGAGACAGCATAAAATAAAGCAATATGGCATTCCCTAATCTAAAGCAATTTAGTGACAGAAAATAGACAAAGCTAGATAACATCCACACAAAAAGAAAACATGAAACAGTAGCAAACTTTTCCAGTAGCAGGCTTTCTAAAGTATTTTCAAAAACCCATCAAAAGCTCATCCAGGAGGCTCACATGAACTCAGTGCAAAGTTTAAAAGCCCTGCAGGCTTCACCTGCCTCAGGTAAGGTCAGTTCTCAAGGTTCAACAAGAAATTAACTGGGCAAAGTTGTTTTCAACGAAAAAGATCCAAAGCTACCACCAGTGTTGATCAAAAACAGCCCAAATGTCGTTCTCATATTTAGCATCTTAAATTTTATGTGAATATTTTGTAGACCAGCAGGACAAAAGGGGAACTTCTTAGAAGTTGTGCGTCTTATTGCATAAAACTAAGACAGCATTTCAGAAAAAGGGCTTTTACCTTCAGTTGAATAGTGGTGGTGGTGTGTTGGCCTTTGTGACTTCAGAACTTTGAGGACTTGATGCATTCATGTACTGAAACATTTAAATGTGCCAATGAAGCCAAAAGCATAATAAATCTGCAAGGTGTGCATTTTCAGTACCTGTAATGGTCCGATAGCTGTCCATGTTTTAGGTGACAAGTAGATCTGATTGTTTTTATGATGAAGATAGACTGGATAGAATATGGTGTTCCTGAAACTGTGGTCAAATAACTATTCTTATTCAACCATTTTTCATAATTTCAGGAAATACTACTGCTATATGTGAGCTTAGGGGTGATATCTTATTTTGACCTCAATTTCTTTTTCTTTTAAAATCTCCAGTTTCAATCAGCTTCAGAGTAAAGCTCCTAAAAATGAACACACATGGAGAAAGGTTTTGTCAAAGTAGTGTTGTATCCTGCTGCCTTCTAACAATAAGACCTGAAACTTGAACATGAAAGGCATCGTCAAGTGCTAAGTGCTGACATTTTTCATTAGTGGCATTGTTGTTCCTTGTATTGTACTAAATTATTTATAGATTCAAAAATCTTTGCAGCCCAAATTATTGACAGTCATACTGTGTGAAAATGTTGACCGCCTAGATCTTACAGTATTGTTACCTTGATATTGTTCATGTACAGTTTTAACCACATTATCTGTTTTTCATAGCAAAATTAAAGGAAAAATGCTCCATGATGGATTTAACTTACTCCAGTACTTCCTCTGGGTGCCTTATTAAAATGGCCATATGCCGAAAGAGCAATTTGATTGCTATCTACCAGAAACCAGTTTACCTACTCAGAATATGGGACTAAATCAAGGTTTTATTCCATGTGCTTCCTTAATTCGCTGTTTTACTGACTGGTATTTTTTCATTATTCACTTACTGATTGTAATTACGATATTTAGTTTAAATGTGTTGTTTCAGAATCAGTCTGATGGCATGGGACTGCATTTGGTTTTAATGATGATAATTTTGTTGTTGATTTTTGATACTTGGTTTGTAAAGCTCTGATCTCCTCATAACATTTTTTTTTTTTTCAAATTTCACTCTGAGTCATATTTACCAGCATTTAACATATTCTCATTTCTGTCTCTATCGCCCATTACTATTTATATTACGAGAAAAAAAATCACAAAATGCAATGATAACCATGATACTAAAACAAGGTGATTAGTATTATTTTAAAAAAAAAAAAACTATATACACTAATAACAGCGATTGTTGTGTGCATGTCCTCAAAAAAGTAGGTATTTCCTTTAACTATAGGATTTCCAAAAGGTTTTCAACATTTATGAATCCATCATTTTCTATGACAGAAGCTGATAGATCCAAAGGATAAACCAGAATAACTGTTTATAATACATTCAGCCTTCCTGTTGTCCACTGAATGTGTCTCTTCCTGCTTACAAGTATATTTGTTCTTTCCTTCCTTTCTTCCTGCCTTCATTCCTTCCTTTTCTCCTCCTCTCCTTCCTTCCTTGTTTGCTTCTTCTTTTCTAACTTTTTTCCTTCCTTCCTTCTTTCTTTCTTCTTTCCTTCCTTATTATTAACACATTATTAAGCCAAAAATTGGCAAGCTGAGTTTCGACAACTAGAATGTTTATGCAAATAAAACCTTAGAATCGAGATATCTATTAAAATGCCTCTTAACTATTTTCCCTGATCTTATTTTGAAGCATCCCTAAGATAGTGAAGATATCTACGTTTCAGTTCTCATCTTTGATTGATTTTCCAACCAGTCACTCAGAGCTGATCACACTGAAAATCTGGTTGTTTCAGTCGCCAGCTGACTTGTTGGTGCCTCTATAAATCTGAATCTGATTGCAATCAATTGGATTGATTTTTAACAATTTAATGTTTTTTCTTAGAACTACTAGTATAGTGCTTTTGGTTGTTGGGCTGCCGTATGAGTTGAGTGAAATGCAAAAATTGTTGCCACCGTGTTAAAATAATGTCTCATTTAGCTCCCTATTGTAAGTGAGAGACACAATTCAGAAAGAATCCTTGATGTCATTTAACAGCAAAAATAAACAAATAAATGAATAAATTTCACAAATCTGACCTTAAACATGCACCTATTAGAGTAGATGTCATTAAACCCCCATAATTTAATGTCGTTAATAAACACTATGTATGTGTGTTAGCATAAAATTTAGTCCTGCTTTTTGCACAAACATCTCTGCATACTCACAGACCTCCCACTTGTCTGTAACTCCTAAGCTTCTTTCATTAACTAGCCTGTCTGTCTTCTTTTTCTACTCCCCATCCCACCTCCTCGACCTCGGACCCTGTAGATTCGGATTAACAGGGAAGTAAGTACTTCACTGCTCATTCTTCTGCCTCCCATCACTTTATTTCTCCTGTCCCCTCTCCGCTCGCTTTCAGCTGTCCTCTATCCACAAATGCTCGAAGGTCGGAGTGTTTCAGGTGCACAGTTGATCAAAAACAAACAAAAAAAAAAAACAACCTTTTTAGTTAAGGATTTAAAATGAACACAAGGAGATGTGTCCTCTCTGGATAGAGGGCCCTGCTGTCTTCGTTAGTTGTTTTTTTTTTAAGTGGCCAAGAATCAGGAAGTTTAGTTACTATGGCAACTGTCTGAAGAAGAGGAGTGGTTGTATTCCCGATGATCAAGTTTGGCCAGAGCCTGAGGAATTGTGGATAGCGGGCCTTGCAGCAACAGTCATCCATCTCCATTTTAAACATTTCCCTCAGTTTAAACGTCCAGATGCGATTCGTAGCCGCAATACATCAGCAACATGGACGGACTTGATATTTTAGGAGAATGCCCTCTGCAAAAAGATAAAAAAAGCAAAAAAAAAAGCGTTATCTGCATGGACTGCTGCACGAGGTTGACTTCATGAGAGCTGGTGGGCTCGAGCTGGAGTTCATGCCGATTATTTTTGACCCGCCTTCTTCAATCTGCAGACTTATGATAGTCATGTAATTGCAGCATCAATTATCCCTTCAGCTGCTACTCTTAATCAACAGTGAACCACAGCATCAGAGTGGTTTTCTTGACGACGTTTTCATGGAATCGCAGAGGTTAGCTTACCTGTAAATTTTTTTTTTTCAACAGGAATGTCTTTGAACAGTTTGCGCTCCCTCCAAGTGTTTATAATTCATGTGGTCTTTGTTATGTTTGTTTGGCTCAAGGCTGTATAAGTGACAAGTCATTGTTCATTCATATTCACTCCATGTACGCTGTGTGAAAACATCTATTATCTATATCAAAGGATGTTGTTTCTTTTCATATAAAGCTTTTCAGGCTGTTTTGAGGCTTATGATTAATTTCACTTTTGAAGAAGGTTCTAGTTGCTATTATTCTACTGTTGCACTAGATTGCCCTATCATATTGGGGGAATTTATTTGTATATAAGTCAACGTGCTCTTGGTAAATTCAGCAGCCCAGGTAGAAAACACAGTGAACCTTCATTGAATTTTTTCTCCCCTCCTTTTTCTAGCATACTGTGTCATGAAGGACATTCTTTGGTAAATTAGGCATCTAAACTAAAAAAAAGTTTGAGATCCTGGTTTTATGTCTCCAGTGAATAGCTGCAGGGATTCAGTCATTGTTCATTCACTTACCTCTCTTTTTTTCTAAGATGTCCCAGGACTCCTACTTTTTTAGGATGCCCAAGCTTCAAACACTTTGTGTACTTGCTGAGAGCAACAGCATCTGGATTCATCAGTAGAAATGGTAGATGATTACAAAGTAAGCTTGTTGCAGAAGGGGTCATTTTCAAAGGAGGGGAGAAGAGGGAAGAAGGGCAGGTAGAAAAGGGGAAAGACAGACACATACCCCCGCCCTTACAGCTGTGCCTGAGGCTCAGATGGCTTACTCAGCATGTCATCTCTCTTCTCTCTTTCAGGGCTACCATCGATCCAACCACTTCATCGCCACTCAGGGTGAGTATTCCCACAAGGCTAGAGTATATATTTCTGTGGATGTATGCGTGTGTGGATTCAGTAATGGTGAATAGTTTTTTTTTATTATTATTTTTATCAGTATTATTGTGGTTTAGCAGTTTGATTATATTCTACCCCAGGATTCATTTCATCCACACAATTGCCGCAATGTAGACGAAACCAAAAAAAGACAAACAAAACCAATAAAGACATAATCTAAAGACAAACTAGATTATATGCTTTTCTACATCCTTGGATTTTAACCTCCCTATGGAAGACAAGTTGTATCGTTACAATTAAAAATGTGAATTTTAGTGGAAGGTTATGTGAAAATCCAACACAAATTGCTGCGTAGTTATGAAATGGAAGGAAAATTATGCAGAGTTTTCACAAATTAAAATCTAAAGAGTGAGAATTTCTGTCCAAATCTCTTTAGTTTTGTACACTTAAATAAAATCCAGTGCAAATAATGGAAGTCATTTAATTATTTTTGAAAATTCAACTGTGTCTAATTTAATATTAGTATAAATCCAGCTTGTCTCTGAAGGCTTCAGAGATTTGTCTGGAAAACATTAAAGAACAAAAATGATCATGAAGGCCAATATGTTTGAAATAAGGTTAGATTTTGGAACAACTCTCCAAACTTTGACAATCTCTCATAGCTCTGCACAATCCATTATCTAAGAATGAAAAATGGATGGCTCAGCTGCTAACTTTGCATGATGTGACCATTAACTATAACTGGTAAGGCAGGCAAGCACTGAGTCGGGGAAGTAGCCGAGACGGCCGTGTTTACTCTGGAAGAGCTACAGTTATCCATAGTCGAGGCGAGAAAACCTGCCTACATAACACTTCACAACACTTCTTAGAGGATTTTATTTGGAAGATATTTTGAAAGCATAGTTTATCTTCCCTTGACTTCACAATTATGCTTTGGGTCTTAATGAAAATTTGAATTACAAGCTAAAGTAGTATCAATGCTTTATTGAAACCCTGTATTTCAGCTGTGATATGTTCCTTATTATGCAACAAATTCCCACTGTAACATTTGCTAACCAAATATAGAACTACCGCCATATGGGAGTCATTTGGTGGGAAAGTGTTGACAAACTTTTCTCTGCTGGTTTTGAACCCTGTGGATTGTTGCTTTCTATGCAGCTCCCATTCAGCGGTCTGGGAGGATCTGCTCATCTGCTTATCTTCCACCAGCAACCCCCTCCTGGTAGACTCAGAGAAGCTGATAAAACTTGCAAGAGACAGAAACGATTTCAGCTTCGCTTTTGTCTCTTTCAGTGTTTCTTTTCCAGTTTCCATGCTGTGCATTGCTTCCTAAATGTCTGCTCCTTTGATGACAGTGAATGACTTTTGGTCTGCCGGACTTCCATCATCAGCCACTGCTGTTGCTTTAGTCACCCATCACCCTGTTTCCTTCTGCTTGCCTGAAATGGACAAAAACATTATTTATGGCATAATTTTAAGAGACAGAACTCTGTCTTCCACAAAAGGCCACTTGGGTCACTCTTAGGAACAAACTCACAACTAGCACGACATCTAAAGTTGATAAGACAGGCTTGTATTATCAACTTATTTTGTCTCTTTTTGTTATTCCTTCCCTCTTCCCACTAGGACCAAAGCAGGAGACGCTGTACGATTTCTGGAGGATGGTGTGGCAGGAAAACTGCTTCAGCATCGTCATGATAACTAAGCTGGTGGAGGTTGGCAGGGTATGCTATATGCACTCTCCTCTTATCCCCCTTCTGTCACTGTTCAGAGAAGTACTGAAATCATTAAAAGGGAACTGTTTGGTGTCTAAATAAGAAGCTTTTATGTCTTTGATGGGCATATGCCTCGCAGAATGCTGAAAGCTGTTATATATTATGCTAATTTGCCTTCTTTTTTTCAGCTGTAGATCAAGCTGTTAAACATGCTGTTCATTTATGAATCATGATATATCCTAAAAGTTTAATATAAGGTTAACTGTAAGAAAGAGTCAAGCTATTTTTTGTCTGTTGTTCATTAGTGATGATTTCTATTTGAACTGTAATGTCACTCGTATTTAAGTACAAGAGTGACATTGAAAACAATGTTGTTTTGTGCTGAATTGCCTTTCTTTGGATTGGATATGGTAGCAAACACTTTTTGTAGTTACAGGTAAAGCTGAGGTTATTCTTGTTCTCAGCTTCCTCACTGTCAAGCGCGTACAGAGGGAGATGGACTGGAAAACCAAACACAAAACTGTTCCAGGGCCAGAATAAAATAGGGCTGGGCCAAAGGGCGCCGGATCTAAAGTGGAAAATATGTATTACAGACGGGATGGGGAAAACAGGATTTCTGTACTAACAAGAGAAGAAGATTTGTACTTGATTTGTCTGTTTCTGGGCAGTTTTCTAAAAAGTGTAAAATAAAATGTGTGTGACAGCGTGTCTGTCCTTGTATATAGAGGGCATATTGATGCAGAACTATTATGTTTCACCTCACATGCACCACAAACTCATCCTGAAGTACCTCATCTTTATCAGTCAGAGCAAAGGAAACATATCACCTCAGCAGATGGTTAAAATGACACCATTTTTCCAGGAGAACCCCTCATGCAATTTGGTTCTCCATCTTTACCTTGCCAGAAACAATCAATAAATGACAAGTGGTCTGTGCGACTGAATCCAAATAATACCTCCATTTTCATTGTACGTGGAAAAAAAAAATACCCCCATTGTGTTGGGTGATGTTAACATAAAATGATGCACTTTTTTTCATTATGTTTCCTGGTATTATGTTGTTATTTTGTTTTTTTCCCTCTTCACCTTGCAAGATAAAACATGGGCAGACAAATAAGTAGTGCAGCATTTCATGGGTAACTGTGAGGAACTACATTTTCTGCTAATACATACTTAGTTAAATCTGGTCAAACTACCATGAAATACATTCGTAAGACTAAACCTTAGCACTACACTTTAGGTAACAAGTAATTATGTGTATTTTTATGTTTCTATAAATATTCTAACACAAAAGTGTTAGGATATTTTAAACTGTGTTTTTTGGTTTTTTTTAGATTTTAGGACAAAATATATGAAAAAAGGATTTATATTTCAATTTTTTTTTTTATACTTTCTCACAGATGTGTAACAGAACAAAAAGACAAGGTTGGTTCAAGGTCTGAAATGTTGCATTGCTTGTTTTTAAACAGGTGAAGTGCTGTAAATACTGGCCTGATGACAGCGAGATGTATGGGGACATCAAAATCACTCTCCTTAAGACAGAAACTCTGGCTGAGTACACAGTTCGCACCTTTGCCTTGGAGCGGGTGAGTTAATGTCCAGCTTAGATTTCCCACAACGCTGTCATTTTGTTTTTGTCATAACGTCCCTTGCAGTTGTTTCATGGCAAAATCTAGTGCTCTTTATTGAATTTCACAGTAGCTGCACCCACAACAAGTTCCCCATGTTACCTAGCAGAGCGAAAAGTAAAAATTAAAGGTAGAACATGAATAGAAGGGATTAGATGCTTGACAGGACTTTGTGCTGATGGATATGAGGTCCACATTTTAATCTGAGAGGAATTAACACCAGCAGCTATGCGCCCACCCCCGGCCTGTTTCCATCATCGCTGCTACAGTGCGGTGCCCCTGACGGCCTCCATCCTGTCAATCTCCAGGGGAGATCTCTCATTGGAAAGGCTCAGAGTGAGGCTGGAAAGATTGTGGCACAAACACAGGATTATCATCACACCGTCACATTCGCTCTCACTTGGGCACACGCGTGCTTATTTAAATCAGGATGAATTTGGAAACAGATGACAGTTTTCTCTTTTTCTTTTTTCAAAGCTCTTTGAGTTTTTTTGGGTTTATGTTTTCAAAAAAAAAATAAGAGAGAGAAAAGAACATTTGCTTCAATTTGTCATCTCTGAACAAAGGACAAAATTGCTGTGTGACAGGAGAAAACCGCAGAGACCCTCAACCATCCGTAAGGTAAACTCGGATGCTGAGGTGTAACCATCAACGAGAAATAATGCTCTATTTGAATAATTTGTGGTAAACACAAAAAAACCCTGCTAACATGGAAGCCTGAAATTCCCAAACCGATGGGAGCACGTCTATTATCTATATTATAACATGTCGCAGAGTTAGGGAAGATACATAATAGGCATGGAAATGATATGAATAACAGAACACAAAATGTTCGAGTTGACAATATGTCCTCCTACTCCGTGTCTGATGGTAGATGTTCTCATGGGTGTTCATGCTGGGCGCCATGTTGGTTTTACAATTTCCATAAATAATGTATCACAATTTAACTGAATTGAATCAAAGTTGTATTTTTACGAGGAAGACTGTCTTTCATATAGTTCTGCTTCAATCTCGTAAGTGTCCCTCAACATCTGGAATCTGTATGAGGTTAATATTAACATTTACTTCAATGTAAAGATTTAGGAAACAAGAGTTGTGTTAATATGAAATTACCTCAGTAGAATAAACATAAAGCTTGATCCTGTTTTTTTTTATTATTATTCTTTTACAGTTTTACTTAAATGATTTCTAATCTTAGACTAAAATTATTTATAAAACTAAAACCAGGCTTTGTCACAGAGCATGATCAATGGGATGCCATTATGGACAATGAGTATGTAAGCAACAAGGACAAAGATTATAAAGAAATGCATACTGATGTCTTTTCTGCCATTTTTTACCATCGTGTTTAGTTTAAAGGCAGTAAGAAAAATGGAACTGTAAAAGAAAAAAAAAAATCTCATTCTTGTTGCCTCTTTATGTCTGCATACTGTGTAAAACCAACGTCTGATAAGGCTAGGTCTAGAATTCAGCAACAATTTTGTTAGAACTTTTATAGTTTCCATGAAGCTTTGTAAAATCTGTACATTTCTCTGATTGAATGGAGTGATGACATAAAATGGGGGAGTAGCTATTCACTTTTTTCATTGTTTCTGTGTCTGTGCGTATAAACATTACTCCTTTCCTGTTGACAGAGAGGATACTCAACCAAGCATGAGGTCCGTCAGTTCCACTTTACGTCCTGGCCTGAACATGGCGTGCCCTATCATGCCACTGGACTGTTGGCTTTTATACGCAGGGTGAAAGCCTCCACGCCTCCTGATGCTGGCCCTGTGGTGGTTCACTGCAGGTAAGGTGGCGGTGCCCCTCCCAGTGCATTTAAATGCACACATCACTCCCAGATAACAGCTGTATTTTCATATGATAGGTTTAATTTTAGATTTATCCATGTTTATTATCTTTATCTTTATAATGGCAGTAAAAAAAAAAAACTTGTTCAATCCAGCCCTTTTAACTTTTAAGCTGTTTTCATAGCCCTCTATGACTTACTCTCTTTCCTGATTCTCCAATTTGCCAAACACATTTTGTGCTTTTTGCTGCCTTTTGCCAGGTCTTGGTTGAACAATGGTTAAATTAAATTTGGGCTAAGCCTTAGTTTGGTAGTTAAATGTGAGTGCTTAAATGTGCAAGAGGTGAATCAACATGTGGAAGAAGGGAGAGAAAAAGGAAAATGTACAAACTAAATGCTTATGTGAACACATACATAGGCACATACAATCCCATCTCTTCAGATATTAGAAAGTGTTAATTAACTTCTTCAGTTTAGTAGTATTCAAGTTTCACAAGCAGCCCACACTTCAACATTTTCTTTTATGCCTGCTCTCATAGTTTGAGATAAACAAAACAATATACAAGCATTCAACAATTCAAAACGCAATCATTGATGGTAAAGGATGACTCCATTAAATTAAAGAAAAAAAAGGTGATGGTTTAAATTACAATCTCCTTGCTATTTCTGCTTAATTGTACTTTAAGATGAAGTCTAATTTTGAGTTTGCAGTTCAGGAATCCCACATTTTGTGGTCTCTTGCAAGGCAGAACAATATATCACAATTTTATAGTTATTATAGTTGTATTCAATATAAATACACAGAGAAACTGCCTAAAGTGCAATAAATGTTAGCTAATTATTTAGGATATTCATCCTTTCTGTTTCTGGTATATATTTGGGTACAATAGTTGTTTATTGCAGCACATAAAAATCTTTTATAGGGTAAAGAGGGGGGTAAGGTGGTAAAATCATTAAGAAGCTATTTCTTCAGTGTCTAAGCAGCTGCTGTGGATGAGCTGGAAATAGTGATTTTATTTTCCAGTAGCTAGATAGACAATTCATTTTTTAAGGTTTAAACTTGCCATGAATACAAAGTATGAAGACATTAATACTGTTTACTTATTTGTTTGTCACAAGTTATATTGTTGTTGCAGCATTCACAAACATTATCACATATCAGTTGTTTTTTTTTTTTTTCCAATATCATGCTGCCCCACCCTCATACATTATTTGTCACTGAAAATTTTTCCTTAAAGTCACTTTACAATTCCCACCAGATGCTCTGTTTTAATGAAAGGTCAATAAGCACCTGTGTCGTCTTACCTTATAAACATTTGGAAACAGCTTCCATCATATACTGTTTCTAAACAGGATATGATATAAATATATATATAGAATTGATCTAACAGGCTTCCTGTCCAAGATCATAATCGCCTGATTGTTTATCACCCTTAGTAGCTTGATTACTTTGGGTGCTGCTTGTGACACAGAGGTTGAAAGAACAGAGGAAAAAAAGCACAAAATGTCTGAAAGTATTTGCATCATCAAATGGTTGATATCTAATTTGTCTACAGGTTTCCCCATTTTCTTTTGTTACTTAATAGCTTCACATGCTTATCAAACAGTCCAACAGGATACCAGGATAGATTATCTCTGAGAATTATTTGTTAAACTTAAAATCATTACTAACAATTAAAGGGTGAATAAAAGAAAATATATCTTTTTGTATTCAAAGTGGGAGTTTTTAATCAATATTAGACTTCAAGTAGTGGGATAATTGTGTGAAAATGTGCTTTATAGCCATATATAAAGGTGCATCACTCTGTGTACAGCATCTGAAGGACTTGTAGGAAACTAGAAGTCCTAAGTAAAATTCCAGATCCAGAGATTATATTGCAGCTTCAGAAATATATAATGAAACAAATAAGGCAGTTGATGGTACACAAAAGGACAAATATCTATTTTTGCTACAAAGGCTGCTGCTGCTAATGAGCCTCCCTGCAGTTAAAAAGAAAGGACCTGAACTAGTATTCATTCCTGTTTTGTGGGTGCAGACATGCTACGCTTAAAGTGCTGCTGAGGGCCCCCGGAGTGTCATGCAAAGCAGATGAGATGTGCTGTCCATGAGAGATTATAGTTTATGAATAACCTCCTTTCATCCACCTCCTCTGCGAACAACACTGTGGTTGTTTGGACTGAGCTGGCTCACCTAACCAGTCAGAAATATTTCATCAAAGAGTCAAAGACCTTGGTTCCATAACTTTTTTTTTTTTTGTTATCAAAAAATGATTTATCAAGAACACAATAATATTTTTAGTGAATAACTATGAGTGCATGTAAATTATGCAACTACCAATTTTTAGGTCCTATTCATTTTTGTCTCATAACCTACAATGCAGCCCTTGATTTCTCCTTTTTGAAGCCACAGCCGTAAAAATCCGTATCTGGGCTCTAGATGTTCCAACAGACTAAGATGAGAAAAAATAATATTCTGTATGTATTTACTTTTAAGCGCAGCACACCCACAGAGTTAAATCAGTCAATTTTATACACTTGTTCTTGCACAAAAAGTCACTTGAGCAGTATTATGGGCACTTATTGTACTTTAGCATGCAAATAACCAACATTGCTACGATATGCGATGCAATCATCCGGCGCCAGCAGAATAACATTTTACCTGGTAAGTAACCTCTGCTGCTTCAGTACATGATTTCCTCTTTTGTAGCCGTTTTTCCCACAAATGCATAAGTTGGAACGCAGATACTTTGGACATTGTTCATATGCATGCTTCAAATGATACAAATCTCATGACAATACGTTTCACATGAAAGAAAATAAAACCTTTCTGCTGTTGATTAGGTGGCTATTTATGTAAGGATGCAACAATGCGGTTAGCTTAGAGTTTTTTGGAGTGTAAAATAGAATTAGTTATTTACAGAAATAATAAAAATACAGCTTACTGTTTTAGCTTCTAAACTACTTTAAGGCGTAGATGCTTTGAGTCACTGACGTTCAGCATTCATTCACCACATAGCAATAGTGGAGAGTCGCTTGGATTATGTCGCTTTACAACAATACCTCTTACTGAACAATTTCTAATTATTTCTGAGCATGCATGTAGTGACAGTGGAGGGAAAAATATCTCCTTTAGCAGGCCATCTTGTCTTGACTGAAGACAGAGCAGATACACAAGAAAGAAAAGAAAATCTGATGTAGGAGTACTTTCTAAGTTAAAGAAAAGTAAAAAGTTAATGGCAGGAGAAGGAGAATGTTTTGTTGAAGGCAGCTCAGCCGATATCTCCCTCCAAGAAGGCACCACAGCTAAAGAGAATGCCAGGTCAGATGTAGCTTCTACGGGGAGAATATTATTTGCAAATAATGCAAGTGCTTGTGGAACAAAGTAGCAGAGGGAGTAAAAGTAGTGTCTGAGAGACTAAAACTGAAAGCTGGACCCTGAGAACTGAAGGATGTGCCTCACATTCTACTTTTTGAAACTCTAAGAACAATCAGGAAAACTGCAGTCAGAGAGCAACATGCTGTTAGGAACATCTGGACCAATCAGGTCATCCAAAGGCTTTATATGCAAGAAGAAGAATTTTAAAGTTTAATATAGATTTAAAAGGGGGAAGGTAAATCAGGAGAAATAAAATCTGATTTTTTGATTAAATTTAATTTCATCAGAACTCTTACTGCAGTGTTTTAGGTCAGTTGAAGGCGTTAAACTGCAGTTTGTGGACTTCCTCATTGTAAACACTTACATAAGTCCAGCCCTGAAGTAACAAATGCATTTATTATTTTTTCATTATCACTCCTGATAGGATATTTCTGACTGAAAAAGTCAATCATTTTTTTTTATTTCTAGAAGTGTAGCAGTATCTGAAAGAAATTCAGTAGCTTTTTTTCTAAACTTGAGCTAGTTATTAACGCTGCGAGGATTTCTCAGCTAACGCTGGCCTTTGTCTTTCAGCGCGGGGGCAGGACGCACCGGCTGCTACATTGTGCTGGATGTCATGTTGGACATGGCCGAGTGTGAAGGTGTGGTGGATATCTACAACTGTGTGAAGACCCTCTGCTCGCGACGCATCAACATGATCCAGACAGAGGTCAGGACAAATGTGCAGCGAGGGAAGACCTCTTCACATTCAGACTGAGTCACCCATCTTGTATTTTAATGTGCATCCTTTCTGCATATTCAGCAGCTCACAAGGCTGGACATACTGATTAAAAAAACCTTCTATTAGTACAGTTGGATTATATTCATAGAGTCCCGCTCTGCTACTTGTGTAAAGGTCATCGCCATATTTTTAAATGAAACAAGCAGTCTGTCACTGTGCAGTGTGTGGGTATATGAGCTGTCTTCTGGATGGTTCAGGAAATTAAATAGCTGTCCCATGCAATGTGAATACAGCATTGACATAGTTGTATTTCTGTCTGACCATAAATTCCCTCTGCATATTTTGTTTGCAACACTAGCATTAAGGCGAGGTTTACTAAAAATCACTTTATGTTGTTTGAGTGTTTATTCAAACACTCAATACTTTTTCACACTTTATGTTCAAACCACAAACTTAGACCACTTACAAGTTGATTTTCTTTACAATTATTGCTTATATCAGAAAATTATGCTTATCTACCGAACGACTATTTGCTTTATTTTGTGTAAGCTCAACGTTATACTAAACAGAGCTTATTATTTGAATATAAAGACATAAATTTAGATAATGACATTGCAAATTAGATGTAATTTATTCTGACAACTACGTGCCAACAAAGAGCTTTCAGTAAGATAGTTGGTATTTATTGAATTTGCACCAATGGGTATCAGTGATATACAGTGCTGTTCAAAAACCTGAGACATTGGTCAAAAGTTCCTTTATTTCACTAACTCAGGTCACTAAGTGGCATTATATAGATTAATTACACAATATTACATCAGATCAATAAAAACAAACTATTTTTAATAAAGAAATGTGGTCTCAACTAAAAGCATGTTTCATAACTGGCTAAAGGTTGTTAATTTGATAAAAGGCACTTTTAATATGACAAACAATGCTCTTTGGAAAGCATAATTTAACTTGTTGAATATGACTGTACATATATCACCCTGGCTGTGGCGGTTGTGGGGCAAATTTATAAATGATTGAGGTTTTTATGCTGCAGCAGCGCAAAGCGGTGTGTATTGGTGAAGTGTTAGCATCAATTTAACATTTTTTTACAACAAAAAAACATAAAACCATCAAAGAAGGGAAATAAGTTTGGATCCACCCCTGAAAAAGAAAATACTTTTGCCAAGTGCCGTGTTTCTTAGTTTCCCCTCTTGTTCAGCGTTTTACTATCACTTCATTGCAACCCTGATGCGCTTTCTGAAATAGCACATGTGCACATGCAATGAACAGCAATAAATTGCTTGACCTGTTGTCATTTCAGGAGCAGTATATTTTTATCCATGATGCCATTTTAGAGGCCTGTCTGTGTGGAGAGACTGCCATCTTGGTGAACGAGTTTGCGGTTACATACAAAGAGATGCTGCGGGTGGATTCTCAGAGCAACTCCTCTCCGCTGAGGGAGGAGTTTCAGGTGAGATTGATGTTTACCCTGAAGGTTTTAATGAGTTACATCATTCATTTTCTGCAAATATGTGCTTTGTGACACATTTTGACATCAATAGAGTGCAAAAGCAGAAAGACTTATTGGATGTGTGTGTATTTGTAAGGTGTTCATTTCACTTTTAATTTCGTGTGACTGACATCAAGATCCTCCCCCAGTTTACAGGAACACACTTACAGAACATTTTATTAGATGTTGATTAAGAACGTGGCGAGCCAGCTGTGTTCCCACATGTCCTACCCACCTCAGCCACCTCCGTCTGCTGCGGCGCTCAACCCACGATTCCACGTTTAGCATTTCAAAGCATTACAGGAACAGGATTATGCTCCGTCTTTAATTTCATTTTGTTCTATTCCCATACAGTATGTACGCCACTAGAGCGATGATGGATGGATTGTTTATGATTAAGGAATGTCACTGTAGGTGGTGCAGCACTCTGATTACAAATTGTTCCTTCTTCATGAAGGAAAATGTTAATGTCGCTCTCTTTGATCTTGCACGCTCATCTGTCTGGCGTTGACTTTTAAAGCCTGCTCACCACCCAGTGTGCTCTGCCTCTCAGGCTGCAAACAGTACCGAGATCAGCAGCTCATAGATCTATTATTGATGCTGTGCATTAATGATCCAAATATTTTCTCACTTTGTCTAAAGTAATTAGAAACAAATGAGAGATAGGGTTCATCACTGAGAACTGGTTTGCAGCAATGCCTTTGTAATTTTTCTTCTCTAACTTCATCATGTTTATCTTTAGAAAATCAGTTTGCCCAGCTCATCCATTATTCTATTAGATATTTGCAGTAATACTGACATTTGCGTGAATAAAAATAAGTCAAAGCAGCATTCAGATCATTCAAACGCTCCTTCCACTGTGCTTTTAGCAGAAAATATATTTCAAGTTTTCAAAATGAGTCACGTGACATTGTTCTATTTCCAAAGGCTTAACAAGTTTTACATTTCTTTAAGCTTCACTACAGCAATCATAAATATATACCCATCCTGCCTTAAACAATGAAACTGCCACTTATTGACAAGATTTTTCTGGTAGATTTGTGGGTGTTGGTCAAGACTATATTTTAATAAGTTTTTTTTAAATAGACTCACCTCATATCTGTAAAAAAGTTTTATCGGGTTGGATCTTCCCCACTGTTAGCTTTTTTTTTTATATGAAAACAGTAAATGATTGCTTCTTTAGTAAATAAAAGTAAAAGTGACTTGAAGGGATCAGACATGAGTGCTAAATTGCGTGAGCCTTTGAAATGCACATTTTAGTTAACATTTGGTTTTTGCACTCTGTGTCCTTGTTTTCACTCCTCCCGTCTGACTCATTCCTCGATTCCTGTCGCGTCTCACATGGTTCACTTCTAAAATGCTCCTTTGATTTCCTTTTATGCTCAGCTCCCATCTTTAACATTTCCATTTGCAGACGCTGAACTCTGTGACCCCCCACCTGGACGTGGAAGAGTGCAGCATCGCTCTGTTGCCCAGAAACCGAGAGAAGAACCGCAGCATGGACGTCCTGCCGCCAGATCGCGCCCTGGCCTTCTTGGTCACCACAGAGGGGGAGAGTAACAATTACATCAATGCAGCTCTTGCTGACAGCTTCCATCGGCAGGCTGCTTTCATCGTGACCCCTCACCCTTTGCCGGGCACCACAGCGGATTTTTGGAGGCTGGTTTTCGATTACGGGTGCACAGCAGTCGTCATGCTCAACCAGCTCAACCAGTCGAATTCGGCCTGGGTGAGGGAAAAAGGTTTTGTTCTTTTTCATTCCAAGTGATTTATTGGCACAAAGGTAGGACTGAGATAAGCAAAACATTTCACTTCACTAAAACACACAAGTCTCTGTTTGCTTGTGCAGGATTTTACTTTCAGGCTCAAAATGTTTGAACTGCACATTTCTTACCTGTTGCTATTTCTGTATCTTACTTCATGCCTTTGATCCCTCACCATGTTGATCTCAAGGCATGACTAGATAACACCCCTCACACTTCTACACTTCAGTTCTCTAGATATAGCCCTAAAAAACCGGCAGGCTATATCCCACGTTGAAATTTCAGAGTCCTCCTTGTTGTCTGCCCCATTTTTTTCATACCAGCAAATTTCATTATGTATGCTGCAACAATTCAATTTAAGCGTTACAGTAGAAACAGGAAAACTTCACATACTGTAGACTCTATACAGAGTGATGTAGTGATGTATTACAGGTGATGGTTTCTGTCCATTTTAATGATTACTGCCTGATTACCTAAGTATGAAATCTGAACATTGAAGAAGGCCAATAAAAAAATCAATAAAAAGTTCTTAGTCAGGGCTCAATTTGCATAAATTACTATATCAGTGCATGGAAGCTGCATGGTTTTGGCTAAGCTCAGGTGTTAAGGAAGAGTAACATATATTTGATAGTTGTCTTAGGAATCAGACCCATGTTTTCAATGCCCTGTGCTTCACCACCCTGTCAAGGCTGCTGTTATCAAGCTTTTTTCTTCCTCTCAACTTTCCCTCAATAAGCAGGAATACAGCTCTCTGTGAATGGCAAGCTTCTGTCACATTATAGTCACATTAGTCACATAATATGCATTTTGTAGAGAGCATTAATAACTATAAATACTTGTGAAATAAATCTATGAATGAATTAACAAAATAAATACACTTTTTGATTATATTCTAATTTAACCAAATGGATCTATAAGTGTTTAGACTACATATCATTCAGAGAAAATTATGTAATTAAGACAAATTCCTGTCTAATACGATGGTATAAATGATCTGGCTTACTTTTTATGAAGCATTTCCATGAGTGCCTGCCAGACTTTTCAGGCAAATGGAATAAAAACGTATAAATGCATGTACATATACTTGTAAATTTTGCTTAAGGCATAAAAATCTACAATTTAATGATATCTCTTTGGATTTTTTTTAAGGTTATTTTATTCTGCTTTTGATTAAGTTGAGCCATCTCCTCGTTTGTAAAAAAAAAAAAGAAAAGGATCATTACTGTAATCAAGCACAGATTCAATGAAATGAAAGCAAGTAATATGACCTTGATTATGATGAAAGAAAAAGAAAGACTTTATTCTTTATATTTCCTAGTTGGGAGGAAAAAATAACATATTCGTGATAGTTATGTAGGAGCTAAGATCAAAGTTCTGGACTGATGTAATCTTAAGATTTATAAAAGTGAGGACTGGATACGCGAAGAGACAAAAACCAGTTGGACTTTATATGCTCTGCCATGTTTCTGTTTCATGCTGTCATGAATAATAGGAGACTGACAAACACACACCACCTAATGATCAATAAACTGTTGTGCAGAGACAAAAATGGCGGTGTCTGAACCTGTTTATGTGGCAGGTACTGAATAAGAAATGAATAAGCAATGGTATACAGTTTAGTATGGGGGATGAGCGTGAGGAGTTGCTTTAACTGAATAACATTGAATATAGTATGATTATTTATGAGATGTACCTCAGAGAAGACAAATATTTTTAACCTAGACAATGCTTTTTGCAACTGATCAAAAAGAAATGAAGGAGAATAATTTAGCATATTTTCTTCAGCATCATCCTGGAAGCAGACGTAGCGGCCAACAGTGTCAAGTAACAGCAATTTACTAAGGATAAGGACAGTACCTGTTTTCTATTTACTCATATATTGAAGATGTGTAAAAATATGTAAATAATTGTTCAGGGATCCTTTGATGACAAGTGAAGAAAATTGTATCTTCCAGTGATCATTTTGTTTATGAGTGTTGAAGAACTATCTGTTTACTGTCTAGTCAGTTTTGAGTTTCTGACTGGACAGAAACTCAAAACTCATGTTTTTTTCCCCCTCAATTAGTAGATTTCCTGTGGTGCTACAGGATTTCACTGACAATTACCTAATATGTGAACATTGTTATTGAGTGAAGAAGACATAATGTTAACCATTTTCAATGTCAGTGAGCTCTTTAAAGTGAAATCTGAGGAAGGACAGAGATGTTAGAAGCTACTTATATAACATATCAATACATGCCTGTGGTTTGTTTAAACAGCAAGACTTTCTGCAGATGAAAGGGAGTCTGAATGGAGTAAAACAAATGTGCTCTGTTTTATACCTGTGAGTTTTCACCCTTAGCCTGTCATAAAATATTTGAGAGTTGTCAGTCTCAGACGTAAGGTCTACAATCTCCATGAAATGTTCATGGAGTTTTATGTTATAGTAATTATGCTAGCCCTGCTAAAACTGCTAATTAGGTGCCAATTTTGTAATAATTTTGTCTTTGTTATATTGTAATAGTAACACCCTGTTTTTCATGTGCTGTGTCACACATGGTATGATAAAAAGTCGCTCAGAGCAAGAGAGTTAGAATAAAATGTTTTCAGTGCAGATCTGTTATCTTTCTACATAGCTCTGAAACAAAAATTCAAACTTACTAACATCAGGTCTAAGGTACGGTATGCAAAAACCAGAGATTGAAAACAAGCCGCACAATTCAGATTGTCACATCTCTTATTCAAACATTTTTAGCTTAGTTACCCTGAACTCAGAACAGTCGATGTCTGGTGCTAATTATTTCCCACTTTTAAAGTTTGTAAATGCACACAATGCTAAATATACATATTTTTGCATTGATTTCTCAAATCAGAAACTGTATTATATAAAATTAAAGTTAATAGTTTGTGTTGCATGTTCAACAGGGTTAGCAACATATTGTAGAAAGTCTAGTAATAGAAAAAGAAATTTGGAGGTACCCCTGTTCAATACTGCATTTAATTCTCTATCAATTAACTTGTTTATTTCATTTCCTTGGGTATAAAAGAGGCTTTTTGACCTTTGCCTGAGAACAGAGCTATTTGTTCATTGGAAGATGCTGCTGTGAAATCTCTTATAGAGCTTATTTGTGACTTTGGATTAGACTATATCACTTCTGGTCTCATTCTAACACCTTGCATTACCTATCAGGCTGCTTCTCATCTTTTCCTGTTAACACCATCATGGCAGCTGCATGCCTATTTTAGTATAAAGGCAGTAACACTAGTTTAGTCATTACTGATATAAAATGCTTAGTATCTAAGATTCTTCATTTTAACTGTGAAAACACACAGATGCTTTGATTATTCACAAGTGTTTACTCTTTGCATATTATTTATTACAGCTGCACAGACCACAGTTGGACTCTAATGAACTTATCTCTCTCTATGACCCTTGTCCTCTACGCAGCCATGTGTGCAGTACTGGCCGGAGCCCGGTTTACAGCAGTACGGACCCATGGAAGTGGAGTTCCTGTCCATGTCAGCGGATGAGGATGTCATTACCCGTCTGTTTCGGGTCAAGAACGTCACAAGGGTGAGTTATTATGACACCAAAAAGAGCTGCACAGGACATGCTGTCTCACCAAACCTTATTAGAGTTGCATTAGCTGTGATCTTCACAGGTTGAAGCTGCCAGATAAACTGCACTTGAAAAATAGGTAAAGGGTAAAATCTAATATCCCTGACTAAATGCTTCTTCTTCTGTATCTAATTCATTATTGCTGTTTTTCTGGGCACAATATATTTGAAAATTTGTATTTTTAGATCGACCACTGAGGTAAAAGCTGGAATATTGTGCAAATGTTTTTAATGATTCATAATTTTCTCTGAAAACACCTCAGACTTCTAAAGAAATATTGTTCAAGACCATTTTAAAAATTCTGTATGTTGAAAATGATGAAGGATGACTTAGGAGTTTTGTACAGTACACAGTTCTTTGCAAAACTAATCATACTTTCATCTTTTTCATATTTTCCTCACAGCACAACTAAACGTTCATATGATTTCTTGTGATTTCTGTCCTTTCTTTGTGGGTATGTGTTTGCAGGCTTTGCACAACTATGCCCTGAAATTTATGCCCATTCTTTGCAAAATAGCTCAATGTCTGTTAAGACTTTCACACCATACAACAGATTTTCTTTTGGGCTTGCTCTATTTAGCTCCATCGTAAGTCTGACCATCTTCCCAGACTGAGGAGAAGAAATTCATTCCCACAGCATGACACTGCCACCACCATGCAGATTATGCTTTCAGTGTCATCAACAGTGTTAGTTAATCTCCACAAAAAGCCAAAATGTTTTTCTGGTCTCATATGGCCGTCATACTTCCTTCCACAATCCTTGCTATGGCCCCTATCCTAACTTTATTTTTTAAAATATTGAATGTAATGTATCATGTTCCTTTTACTTGACTATTACATGATAGTTAAGTAAAAAAAATTCAAATGAAACACATTGGAATTTGTGACTGTGATGTGACAATATTTAAAAAATTACAAGGCACTATACATGTCAAATAAAATTGGTTTAATATTCAGTGTTCTGGGAAAGGATCCCACTTTCCATACAATAAAATATTTTTGCATTCTTTCCGTGGAACAGATGCAAGAGAAGGTCATTGACATGCATACAATAAAAAGTAATTCTCTTCCCTTTTCCATTTCTTGTGTGTTTATTAGGCATATCAAAATATCCAGTGTTTATCATCAGAATTGTTGACATATGACTATTTCTTGACACTAAAGCAGATCTTCCTTCAGTTGGTTTATAAATCCTGTCACATGTTTTCATATGTGCGCAAGCACAAAGGGTTTCTAAAATAAACCAAACAAAGGCAGTGATAGGTCTGTGCTTACAAAGTAGAACTTCACACAATGCATTGTGTTAAATGTGTCTATGCAGACATGTTTTATGCACAGAAACTTTGCATAAGCACATGCATGCATTCTTCTCAGGATCAATGTCGGCCTAATTATAGAGGGAATCTGTATGCAGGGTGTTCTCCCCTGTGCCATTATAAACTCTGCGACAACTTCCTCTGTTGATTGGCACCCTTACCTCCTCAGTCGGCTGCCCTTGTCATTCCCCTCTCTACCTGTGGCACCTTTTTTCCACTCGGTGCACATCACAGTCAGGGAGAGGGCAGCTTAACACAGCACAGACAGAATCAAATGAGACAGAAATAACACATACCTCAACCACTTTTAGCCAATCGCTCTATTGGGTAGATGTCTTGTTTCAGACAGTGGTAACCAAGAGTAGGGAGGAAAAGACAGAGGAAGTGCATTGTAAGCACAAATCTGTGTGAGAAAAATAGTGCAAATGCAGACTGTGTAAATCCCCACCTCTGCTCAGGCTATTCCTCCATGCATCGTGAGTGTCTTTACAAGCCCAATTTGCATGAGTTACAGGTCTCCACTGGTCCTTAAGTGTTAGGGTAGATTCTACAGGATAGGGTTATGAATACGCAGGGACCTCTTTGTCACAGAACACAGGCCCCACTTACACCTACAGACACATATATCTGACAGTCAGGCTTAGTGAGCACAGCTGAAGGTGCCTGCAGGCAGCTTGCAGAGCGTTCACAACTCTCTGATTTACACAGAATTCACTTCAATGATTTTCCACGTTTGGGTTAGATTTTAGGAGAAGAAAATTGAGTATAGGAAGATGTTTACATTTCCAGATTTTATTGTCTATTAATGACTTGTTGTCTGAAGTCATTTATCTGTCCATCCTGTTTGAGCTGTCCATGCTTCTGTCCATCCTTCTGTCCATCCATCAATCCATCCATTCATCCTGATTTTCTCCATTTTATATCTTGTTTATTCTAGTAACATAATGACAAATAAAAATCTTGTCTTATCATTTTGTAAGGCAAGAGATAAGACATCTTGTCTTAATTCCAATGGACAGGAATTGATACATATCAATTGATACATATGCTGTCGTATGTATACGACAGCATATGTCGTATGCTGTCGTACAATCTACGACAGTTCCTGTCGTAGATTGTACAGCATTTTAGATTGCTGTACAATATTGATTGTACAGCAATCTATATTGATCTGTCGATACATTCCAGCTTCTATCGTTTTTGTAATCATCCATCCAAGTTTCCATCATCTGTCAAAACATTTATTCTTTAACTGTATCGCCATCCATCAGTCACTTTTTTCATTTATTCACCTCTGTCCATTCCTGGCTTTATCCTTCCTTATTTGCTTCCTTCCTTCCTGCTTCCTTCCTTATCGCCTGTTTTTGTTAGGTTTGTATTTAAAGCCTGACCACTGTAGAAAGGTATTTCATATTTCAAAACTTGGTTTAAAAAACTTCTGGTAGCTGTGAGAAGTGGGTAACAACAGTGGCTTGTGTGTGAAATCTGATGTGTTTTTCATCTTATCTGTGCTGCTGAAGCTCCAGGAGGGCCAGCTGGTGGTGTGTCAGTTCCAGTTCCTGCGCTGGTCAGCGTATCGCGACGTTCCTGACTCCAAGAAGGCTTTCCTGAACCTGTTGGCTCAAGTGCACAAGTGGCAGAGGGAGTGTGGAGAAGGACGCACCGTTGTGCACTGCCTGTGAGTTATCATTTCAGAACATCTATAATGCATTTTAAGTCAAAGAACAGAAAGGCAAGGAAGAAAAACATTCTGTTCCTTTCTGAAAGGGTCTAACACAGCAAATGACTGCTTGTGAAGACTGACATTTAAAACCAAAGGCTTCTACTCAGAGGGGCGCATCACAAAATAACAGTACATCATAAGCAAATCTGTTTGATGAGAGACAGAGGCTGTGTCAAGTCTGCTCTGTCATTTGGTGCAATGAGAAGCAACACGATTCAGCATGGCAGCATTTTATAATTTGGAAAATCTAATTTTGGTGTAATGCTCCGTGCTGTGGTACTGTATAGAGCGGTATGCTACGTCTACAAGCCCCTGTCACACCAAGTCCCCGAAGTGAAAACCCTACTGATGAATATGAATGGGTTGTGTAGCTCATTGCCGACCCGTCACACGTTCGTACCCGCCACCCCTTCTCCCCCCTCATCCGAAAGCACATCAGTCAGTGCTGTCACACAGCGTTACACACGACAACCAGGAGGGAGATTATTCAGATCAAATCAATTATGCCTTAATACAGAATGCGATGGCTCTCACTACACTAAATCCAGCACTGCCAAAGCACTGACGACGATTGATTACCTTAATATTGCTTGTATACGCTGCAGAGTTGCCCACACCCACATTCGCTGCGTCTGTCCCAGGAGAGAGGAAGTGGATTGTCCTCCAGTACTTTATAGATATTGCCTTTCATTTCTGATGACCAGGACAGTATTTCACCAGACATGCCACTCGGCGCTGTTGTTTCTCAATTTATGGCTTCTTGTAGTGTTTCTCATGCTGCTACTTTTATGCTTTGGAAAGAGGATGTATTTCTAGTTAATGCATGAAGTACTGTATCAAGTACATGTTTTTTTATGAAGTGTTATAAACACACGCACAAAAAAACATCCAAATCAGATTACAGCTTCGAAAAACTCCATTGTTGTCTTCCAGAACTGAGTTAAAAATTTAAAAGCCTTGTTTACTGGGGGGAGAGAAATCTATTTGTAATGTACAATAAGGTTGCACATGTGGTACTTACAGACAAATAAAACTAATTAAGAGACCATAAAATGCAGGTCTGCATTGCCTCACCCTGGTGGTAAGAATCTGACAAATCTGTTGACAGCATTGATTCCCTTTGAATCTTTTCACCTTAATACCATAAAATTCAGTGTTGGCATTCCACATGCTGGAAGAACTTGGAAATTAAACGTTTTACTTTTTTTCCACAAATAATATTTTAAAACCGAGTGTTTCCTATTTGTTTTTTGCCCCACTGCTGATATCCCAAATGAAATCTACTGAACCAAGCTGCCTTTAGAAATAACCTACTTGTGTTATTTCATTTTAGCATAAATGCAGATAATCTGTAATGGCTTCAGAGGTTTGTTAGAGAAACAAACATGGGGAAAATTATGTCTGGCTCAGGTGAGACCTCAACTCAACCTTTTGGATTAAAACAATGATGAAATGGGAGGAATACAGAGCAACTTTGGAAGGAAACATTTAAGTAGCTATGCTACTTAAACTTTGTGGGTGACTGTGGTTCAGTGTCAGCATAGCTGTCTTGCAATTGGAAGCTGGTGTGTTTGATTCCAGCATCACATGAAGTTCAGATGTATTCTCCTGCAGGGAAATAGCCCAACACTTAAACTCTTCTTTCTGGGGAAAGTGTCCTGCTACTCAGATGCGATGTGTGCAGGATGGAATTAGATCGACTTTTATTACAGCAGTGAAAGACAATGTTATCACACTTCTGATCATGACCCAAATCTAATTCCATACTACAATGATATGCTAATAAATGATCTATTTGCCTGTTTGTCTTTAAGGATATGCACATTTAAACAATGTAGGATACTGGCCCCTGGGAACTACAGTTTGATATTCCTGGTTTGGGTGAAATATATTCATGCATTAGCACGTAGCCCATTTAGTGTCTACAGCCTAAATCCAATCGAGAGTTTGTAGAAAGAGATTAAAATTGATATTCAAAGATGGTCAGCATCTAGTCTGACTGAGTTTGAACTATTTAGGGTAGAATTTCATTCTGTAGATGTATTTTTTTTAAAAGACAGACCCAGAATACTTGCAGCTTTAATGGTGATTCTACAAAGTCTTGGCAGATGAATACAAAAGTCCTCAACATCTTTCAGTTTTTTTTTCACTCCACAATTAAATTAAGCTTATTTTGTGTTGACCAAACACATAAAATTAAATTGAAATACATTGAAGTTTGGAGTTTTAACGTGACATAATGTGAACAAGTTCAAGGGATTTAAATAGGCACTGACAATGTTACCAGTTTTACAAATTGCTGAAAGAATAATACTTAAAATTCTAAATACTCAATGCTTCAGCATGCATGCTAATTAGTTTTATTGTTCAGATCAGATGTTTATCCTTAGAGGAAAATTGAAAGCTTAGAAAATCTCACACCAATTCATTGGAACACTGTAAATGCCACCTCAATATTGAATCTGAAGGAAACCTCCAGGGAAAAGTCCTTCAGGGACCATCAGGACTGAGCAAAGCTAAATTTCATGGTGATCCAGCTACTACTAACTGATATGATATATTGGAGGCCAAAATAGACTGAACTACACCCAACTTGTCCTTTCTCCTAATTCAGAGAAATACTAGGACAATTTGTAGTATTTTAAGAATGTTGTTATTCTTTTATAAAGAAAGATTTGAGTCAGTGGATCAGTTTATTTCCTAAAGCTTTGTGTTTTCTTTCATCATGTTTAGCTGTCCCTTACATCTCTCTAACCTTGCAGCCCTTTTTTGTTTTCCTTTGAGTCACACAGGATTGATACAGTCCCGCATGCTGTGTGTGTCTTTAAATGATCCTGTCTGTGGCCTCAGCATTTGCCCTAAGCTGTGTGCGCTCAGGCAACAACTGTGAATCTCTGCATTTAGATACGAAACTCACAGAGTTGATTCATCCATGTCTCACAGACTAATTCATACTGTAGCTGTGATTATGACTGTGTCGGTGGGATGACACGGCCTGTCACTGTGATTGTGTCTGCAGCCATGGTTGTGCTTTGGTTGTCATGATTATGATTGCAGCACACAAGTACATAATGGGTCAAACAGGGAGCAGATGTGTATGTGCACAAAACTGGGGCATTTGAGCTTTATATTCAACCCCTGTGGGAATTTGGTAAAAATGTTAACCATAATGATGCTTTCTTTTGTGCTATCAGTTACACCCCTGCTAAACCTATTGAAGTTAGATTCAGAAAGAATGCAGCTGAAATCAGAGAGCTTGCCATAAACCACTGGAAAAGAGAGGCTGGCCCAACATTTTGGACCTTTGGGGGGAAGCAGTGAGTTGTACATGTGTTCTGGGAACTGCTAAATTGGCCTCTTTATGTGGACCAGCAGAAATATGTGTTGAAATAAGCGTAAGAGAATGCAAAATGTAACACAAACTATTGTGTTACATACAACCGATGTCAAATTAGTATTTATCCAGTTTGCAGATTTGACTATTTTGTTTTATGGCAATGATTTTCCCTCACAACTGGGGTTTTAATGATATGAAAATCATGAGTGACGTATTAAGAAAAGCAAATATCACTAAGCTCTTCCTCCACGCGCCCATCAACACATAAGGTTTAACAATAGTTTTGACATAACATTGAGGTCTTGTGCGTTCAGGTATATATATAAGCTATAATTTAAAGCTCCCATCCATCCATCTTCTATACCCTAGGGGTAACCAGAAGATTAAACGATGCTATCACAGCACAAACCACTGGACAAACTCAAAAAAGTCAAGATTATCATAATTTTTGCTAGTAGAGAGGATTTTCAGAACTGTTTTAAATAGCATTAAAATATTATTTGAAGTTCGGCGCACAGCACATCTAGACCTTTATTGATTCTCACTTCATCTCATCCTGATTATCACCCCATATTGACATTTTCAGCCAAGTAGATCCTCATTAAACTGCTTCAGGCGTAAAGCCTTGTGTTAGTATTTTTGTTGTCCTATTTATTCCAACAGCTCTTCTGCCATTTTAAAATGTAGAAACAGGAAATATGACAACTGGTAACAAGTTAAACAAACACACTAGATGATATTGTAGTTAAACATTAAGTTAGTGTAAGCTGATAGATGGCTGGTAACTGCTTGAAGAGCATCCAAAATATTGCTTGTTTTTGTACAAAATGCTCTTTGGTTTACTTTGACTTCCTTCTGCTCTTTATTAAAATATTTTCTATGATGGGCAATCAAAGACACAGTTTTTCAAAGTACCATCGCCAACCAGAGTTTTTCTGGTAATTTAGTTTTTAAAGAGGTACCGCTAATTGTAGGAAATGTTTCCATCATTAAAACCAGTTTTATTCCTTCCTATAGGAATGGTGGTGGTCGTAGTGGGACCTTCTGTGCCTGCAACATACTCCTGGAGATGATCCAGTACCAGAACATGGTGGACGTCTTTTATTCTGTCAAAACTCTACGCAACTGCAAACCCAACATGGTGGAGTCTCTGGTAAAAAAAATAAATAAATAAAAAAAATATCTGAATTTGTTTTTTATAAAAAAAAGTAGAGGGGAAACTGTTGAGTTTTCATCTCTCGGCTGTGTTTTTCTTCAGGACCAGTATCGATTCTGCTATGACCTTGTCCTGGAGTACTTGGACTGCTTTGAAGACAGATAGCAGCTAAATGTTTACGACAGCGCCATCAGTTTCCCCCTGCGCTGAAGATGTGCTTTGGGGCCAACTTGTGACCTCCCCTCTTCTTTAAAGTTTGGACCTCTAGACTCGGCTTTGAACTAACCGGAAAGGAAAGCTAAAAAAATAAATAAAAAATAGAAAAAAGAAAAGGTTCAAACACTTAACCTTTAATGTAAAGTTGTTATTTCCTCCTTGTTGGTGATGTTTATCTCTTTTGATATTTTTTTTGTTTCACTGGTCCACTTTGCCTCTTGAACTGAACCTCTTGTGCTAAAACAACATCCAGACCGTACGCTAAGGAAGGCTCACCGTGGCTATGCTTCACCATTTCATCTAAACAGGAAGGAGACTGGATGGTTATTCCAAAGCTGCAGCTGAGTTACCCAAACTTGGGTAAATAATTTTTTTCTGAGTCACTCTCTGCAACAACAATCCATTGTGATTGTGGCATGACTTATGTACAATACCATGAACTGCCTTATTGTATAATGGTTAAAAAATTTTTTTGTTCAAATCTACAGATCAATTAAAAAAAAATTATTATCCTGCTGGAGGAAACCTTATTCAGAACTGGAACTGAGAGTCAGCATTCAGAATTCAGCAGTATTGAGACAGTAACTGTATAGTATTGCGGTGTGATGTGTTTTGCCATTACATGCGTGCTGGATTACCTTGTGTGCTATAGCCGGGCATTTCCAGGCGGTGCAGCAGGAGTTCTGGTGCCACGACGAGAGATTCATGTCTCATTACTCTCACAGTGCCAATCCCACTGACTGACTGACTTGAATCCTTTTGCTTTGTTTCTTCTGCTACATCCTGATGTATGTCATCAAGCATACAGTACGAACTGCATCGTCTAAGTGATTGTTTGTATTTTAAAAGAAGAAGGATCAGTGGGAAACTGTGCAGAGCTGCCATAGTGCTGATGTGAAAACTGATGTTCCCGTTAATACTGTGGTGATGTGTCTTACCAGTGCAGTGTTAACAGATTTCACTATTTTGTTGTCTGAAGCATTTGGTTAGTCTGTAAACTATCAAAACAAACTAAATCAGTTTCAATTGGAGCATTTCAGAAGTGGGATTTTGAGAATTCTTTTTATTGAAATTAGTTGTCATTAGTGGTGTAAATTGAATATGTCCTGTATAATAAAAAAAGGTGCATCAAGATTGTGCAGAGGGAAAACAACACATCCTGCACCAGTACTTGTTACTGAGTCTACTAGCGGATTCACATTATTTTTGGTAAGAATATTGTATAGTACAGAGGAGGAATAATAATAACTGACCTGAGCAGCTGATTTATGATTACCTCCTGCCAGATTTAAAAAAATCTTCCCTACAGGTTGGTGTTGCTGACTGCTGGATCTGTTTGTGCCTGGTACAGGTTGGAATATGGGAGGCACCTAATGAGCTGAGCCAATGTTGGGAAATTCAGAATTAGAGAGAAAAAAAAATCTGATTTATTCTAGGCATGGGCTGGTTTCCTGTTTAATTTATCACACAGGTTGTTGTTTTATTTCATATAAAAAACAAGAAGAAAAAGTTTCTACACCGCCTTAAAATGTCAGGATAAATATGTCATTTGCTTTAATCCCTTTTTGAGTTTTAATAAGTACGGAATTCAGTTGATGTTTCAATTTCTAAAGGACAGACATCAGATAATTCTTAAGTGCTGTAGTTTTTACATCTTAGTAGGATGCCATTTGTTTTTAATCCACCAGGTCATAGCTTCATTTTTAGCAATTTACCCAGCGTTATTTTGAGTTTTAACTGGACCTGTTGTTTCCGAACCGAGCCTGGATAAAATGCCAAAGAATAAAAAAGCAAGATGATGAACAAATGATGAAGCAACAATGAAAATGTGTCTCTTTGCATTTTAAAAATTAGAAAAGAGGATTTATATGACTAAAACCTAGTTTTAAAAAATCTCTGTTCAGTGTAGAAATAAGCATCAGGTTCGATTCGTAGAGGTAATGTAGCAAGACCTTTTCACATTTACTTGTTACCACTATTACCTTAAGCCATTACTTATCAGTCTGTCTTGCCAGAAAGCATCTCTTAATACTTGTGATAAATAATCCTAAAAATCCTGGTTTGAATTTATGCCTGGCTGGATCGAAACAACCTATATGAGGCACCAGGTGTTTGTACCTGATAGACAAAAAAATAAAACAATTAAATGTGAGGTTGAAGGAATTTAAAGGCCTGCACCGTTTTAAATAACTTTGTAACACAGCATTTTTTTAAGTGGATTTCAAATTTGAGGTTGATTTGAATAACATGTACCTACCAGGACACTTGTGTTCTTTATGTCTATACACCAAAATAAATTAATCAAAATATTACTATGCATATACAGGTGGAGCTATAATGACCATGTATACCATGGTTTAGCTGCAAGCATGCTAGACACTTTTAACTTCATCCTAAGCTACAAAAGTATATTTCCTCAGGCTAATCAATGTCAGTTTCAAACCAACCCATGCCTAATAAATTACATACCTTATTTTCAACAACCTCTGCATATATAGTACTTTCTATTATCACCACTTTAAACACGTTATGTTCAACCATCTTTCCTGAGGCTCCTGTTGAAGAGGTCTGCATGGTGGGCGGTGAAGGCTCGGCTTCAGGACCTACCTTGATAAACATGGAGACAGTCAGATGCCCACTGAAGCTGAAAAATGGCAGCTACAGGCAAACTCTGCTGATAGTTTGCAGCTCCCAGTCATTGGAAGCAACAGACTGTGTGAGGAGGAATTGTTCACACACACATTTAAAGCAGCTTGAGTTTTGATGGGAAGCTAAAGAGCAACGGTCAGTGATCTGGCTCCAGGTTTGCTGGAGAAAGTGCCTGGACACTTTTTTCCTTGAGAGTGGAAGGAATGTGTACATACAGATGTATATTGTTCTGTGAATACTATATGAATAATATGTTATATGTCTGCTCTACGTAAAGACGTTCAGTAAGTAACCACTGCATAACCATGAAGCTGAATGTGCTGTAAATGACTTTGTGATCATTTTTTTATGTTGCTAGACATCAAACATTGAGTGTTGATCTCTGCACTCATCAAAGCACGTATGAATTATTCTGCTTTGCATTTCATTGTATTGATTTCAGCTTATGTTGCTCTGCATATGAGTTATTTTACCCACCGCGTGTGTGTGTATTGTACTTAAGCCATTCCTAAGCTCTCTGGTTATGCCTGCGACTGCCAGCACAGCATCACTGAATTCCCATGTTTTTATCTGTAAGAAGCATACATGACTACTGTGTTTTTGACCATTGTATTTGTGGAGAAAATTGGTTTATTTAAGGGGAATGATAGTGAGGGAACAGATGTATATCAGAGTCATAAAAGAGTTCCCTGTGATGGATAATGATCAACAATAAAAGAGCAAAGGGGGGAAAAAGATACTTGGCTGTCAGTTGATCTGTTTAAAATGTGCACAGCTTAGAAAAAACTTATTCTGGTGTTTATGACTGATTTGTCAACAGAACAAGAGAGCTGATAGACGGACAAGACTTAGCTTCAGTTTTTTGTTCAGTTTAGGATATTCCTCCTTCCTTCAATCACAATGGTAATTTTAAACTTAGTTGTATAGAACCTAACTTAAGTGATTAATGCTTTCTAAAAAGTATATTCCCCCAGTCAGATTTTTTCTGTTTCAAATACATTTTAATATGAGACAAATATAGCAAGAGACATAAATAAAAACAGAGTTTTCAATGATGTAGTGATTTATTTAGGGTAATTAGATATCCAGACTGTCCACATATCATCTAGTGTTTGCACTATAGCAGTGTGTCTTTTCTATATGGCTTTTATAAGTTTTCTTCATGAATGATTTGTGATCTAAATTGAACTTAGGTGTGCAGTTTGACTTGGCCAAAAACTATTTTTTACTTCTTGTTAGAGGTGAACTTGCTGATGTTCTTTGGATCATTTCAATACTTCAAAAATCGAAGCGTTCTTGAGATTAAGAGATGACGGCCAGGCATTCTTCTTCATGTTTCGTAACTCATGTTAGGTCACTCAGGTCGTAATGCAATGAAGCAGCCACATACCATCACGCTGCCACTTCCATGTTTGACTGTTGGAATAATTTTTATTAAAGTGTTAGTTATATTTTAGGTGTTTCAAGCTGCTTCTTGTTTCATCGTCAGTCATCAGAATGGCCTGTACTTGTAAAGCACTTTATCAAGTCCAGATGACTAATTAAGGTGCTTTACACTGCATCCAGTCATTCACACACCCACACACACACACGCTGAAGTCTCTATAGCTGCCTCTGGTAGGCTGACAGAAGAGAGGCTGCTATGCATCTGTTCCACCGGACCCTCTGACCACCGCCAGCAGGCAAGGTGGGTGAAGTATCTTGGCCAAGGATGCTACGAGTGAGACAGACATAGAGGGGACTGGAACCAGCAACCCAACAGTATGCAGGACAAACTCCTTCCACCGTTGCCCCACATATTGTGCTAAAAGTATTTGAGATCACCAGGATGGTTTTTGTCAAATGTGAACTCAGTCTTGGTGTTTTCTATGGTCAGTCTCAGTCTCTGTCAGGAACGTTGACCTGGATTGCTTTAGATGTGGTTCTGGATTCTTTCGTGACCTCTTGGGTGAGTCATCAATGTGGTCTTGGAGTAACTTTGAAAGGTCGGCCACCATTTTTCATATTTTCTCCATTTCCAGGTAATGACTCTGTGGTTTGCTGGAGTCCCAAAAATCTTACAATTGGCCTCATAACCCATTCGAGACTGACAAACATTAATTACCTTTTTCCTCAAGTGGCCTTGAATTTCTTTTGATTATAGTCCAATTTGTCACATTTTGAGATTTTTTTTTTTTTTCTGACTCTTTTATGTTGCCAGGCAACACACTGCTTGGGTGTGGCCAGTAAGATATAGTATAGTGCTTACGTTTATATCTTTTGTTTTACCTTTTGATCAGGATCACACTAAGTTATGGACAGCCTCAGTGCAGAAACCTTGTCAACACATTTTAAAACTTTTCACACAGTTCGAAGGACACCACAATGTGATTATAATGGCAAGCATCTACAATTGAAATCAAAGACCTGGGACCATTTGATCTCAGCTTCCGTCTTTTTCGCTTTACCTTATTACTTCCCTTTTCTCTTATTTCATCATAATGCTCCCCCTCCCTGCCCTCAACTCCTCTTCTATTAATTTCATTTCATCTCTGCGGCTTTGCAGAGTAATGTGACTCCAGCCCACCGACTTCCTCTGCCACCCACGGCTACGCTGAATAATGCAGCAGTCCCACAAACTGATCCAGTACTTAGCTGAGGGACATGTCAGATTAATTAGAGGGCGAGACCCCTGGCTGTTAGGTTTAAAGACAAAGTGGGCCATTTGGGTTTACTCCTTGATTGGCTAGGGATTGATTAGCATTCAGAAGCAAACAGTTAGTGGGGGGGAGGCTACTTAAAGTAGGTTTTTGTTTTTCGTATCAACAAAAGGAAGCATGAATGTCTTTAGAGACGCAGAAGATACTTTTTTTTTTCTTTCAGCCTCATTTAACATTTGTAAACTTTTTCCTGTTCACCTGCAGAAAGCATCCTGAATATTCCGTTTATATTTACACATTTCAATAAATTAGCAGATTGGCTTCATATCATTTTATTCTGACAGTGCAGCGCCAGCCAGGGGTGGTGTGATTGCTTACTTTAAAGAAATATGATGAAATATAATGACCACTAGGCATAACAGACTCAAAAATCAAAACCTTATTTTTACCCTTTTTTAGTAAATACCTGTGGATATATTCTTACATTTTTTATTTAGCATATGCTTTTAAAGTATTGCTATTGACGTGAGCAAAATAAAACAAATCTTTGAAACTGGAAGTTCAAAGGCAGAGGTTTTTAACCTGAAACCAATACTGTTTGCAATGTTATATGTTGAAACTATGCACTATATAGTCATATTGCAACCTCATATTACAGCAACAATATTGTGACAACAGAATTGCAAGTATTCTTAGTTGTGCATGTCACATAGTGGTAGAAAACACAAACTCTTTTGGTTTCCCCCAATATACAAGCGGATCAACACAAACTGCCAAGACCTGCTATCTAACAGCACAAAATAAAGTGGCGACAGAAGGATCTGACATTGACATCATTGGGTCATCCAACGAGGCGATGTGTGAACGAGGCACATTTGCACACCATTTCAAAAGGTGGATCAACCAGATACATCGAAAGGATCCAACACCCTTTATGACCATGTGACCAATGTAAACATAGCAAAGCTGTTTGTGAACCCAGATAAAAATGTTGTCTTGAGTAATGATTACAGTTTTTGTATCCACACAATATGATAAATTCAGTGAGTTAATCAGCAAGTAATCTCTGGTCATTTATATTTCATGATCGATCTTTTATGTTGTAATACGTAATGCTCCCATAACGCTTCGACTGACCTACTCCTGGCAAACCCCTTACCATTGATTTAAGAGCAAAGCCCTACTTTCTATTCAGATCATATACTGCTTGACTGTTCATGAGTACACCCATTAAGTGTGATTGCTTATTAAGGATGGGCAAGAGTTTTGTAGGCAAGTTACCTACTAAACATTTTCAGTGTGAGGGGCTGAAAAGTAAGACCAATTTCACACCAACTTTGATATTTAACAAAACTGAGATTTCCAGTCACTTTCTGACCTCCTGACTGAGATCTTGAAGGAAACGTTTGTGGCATGTCAATGTTAACTGTCTGATTGAAATTTATTGGAAATACTCACATATTGGTCCACTTGGTGGATGCCCACTATCACATTGTATGCCAGTAAAAAAAAAAAAATTTAAATCCAGTTGTTAGAATGTTTTTTTTTTTTAACATCCGTATTTTTTAATTGTTTCTGAACAGCAGAAAAGCTGAGTTAACAGAACAAGGGCTTCCATGTCTTTGTTTAAAAAACTGGTGAAGATCCAGTTTAAAAAACTCGTGAAGATCCAGTTCTTCAGAACCTTTTCTTCTCCAGCTCCTACCCTGTACTTCTCTTTCACCTCTTCTATACCGTCTCAGTGTAGACTTCTTCTATTTTTACACTTTCACCCATAAGATCTCAGACAGAACATGACTAGAGGCCTTCCTTCGAGGTAGCTTAAAATTAGCTTTGATATTATTAGCTTTACTATTAATTAAAGCTATTTCCTCATTTCTGAGTCACTTTGGAAAAAGTGTCTTCCAAACACATAAGCATAGGAACACAAATACTATTTTATTTAGACTGTCTTGATTAAACTAGTATTTACGGGGCCAAAAAACTTCTCAACTTTTGTATGTCTGCTATATAATGTTCATATTCTTCTTTTAGATGTTATCAAGTAAACTGCTGCCTTTATTGAAAAAGCTCACCTTGTGATTTTAGAAGACAGTAATACAAATCTATTATTTACAGATACAAGCAGGTTAGGCATGATTGCATTTTATCTGATCATTCATTTTTTCCTCTCCTTGATACTCTCACTGAATACACGTCTGATTGCAAAGAAAGTGTGATTTTCTGCATTGTAATTTACACCAAAATACAGATAAAATATGCCCCAGGATGAAAGATGTCATGCAATTCTCATTGCGTTAGTACAATGATTTGGAATTACTTACGCTTTCTAAATGTTCCTTCTTTTATGCCAAATGTTTTGCTAATGAAAACAGATAAAGTCCTGTATTCTCAGGGAGAATATTGTCCCAGAAGCTTTTGACTGTGACCTTGTCCAAGCCACAGTCAATAAGTTGGAAGATAATATGCATATCGTCTGACATAAAAAAATAATGTTTCAGGCTTTTAGGAAACTCTTCTCTTCTGTTCATTTTTCTCCCCTCTCTTTATCTCTCTTTTCTTTTCTTCTCTCTCTTTCTCACACAAGGAAAGGAAACACATGCACACCCATATTATCTTGTCTTGCCATCCTGGTGATACTAGGCTTCTGCTGGATTGTGCAGCCGATGAGACAGGTGGCCCCAGCTTTGTGCTCAGCAGAGCAAGGCCGGAGAAAAGCTGTCCAGATGGCTCCGTCCACCATGTTTTCTCACTGGTTCCACCACCGCAGCCAGCCTGATCGGAGCCCTTATCTCTGCGGTGTGCTTCCAGTTCAGTGAAAGTCGTGGCTCACGTTAACAAGGAGAGAAAGTGCACTTCCTGATGGTTCGAGCTGCGATCACTGATGCAAACATGGGGGCCTGAGACAGATAACCAGAACTCCTCCAGCGACTCATTCGGCCCTTTCCTCTTTAGGACACACACGTTTTGCTGTTAATAACACATAAAGTGCCTGGATAAAATGTTCAGACCCCTTAACATTTCTTTTTTCAAATTTTGTCATAGTACAGCCAAGTTTCTGGGTTTCAACAAGACTGCGAGAGATCACCTCAAGATATTGCTTAATTGAGGATAAGAAAAGGATACATTGTTGTTTTAAATGTGTGTTTCTGAAGTAAGGCAAAGTAATTTATACACAAGGAGAATTTTAGAGGAAAGTGAAGGAAAAAATATTAACAAAATTCAAGAAATACATAAAGGGCTGCACAGTGGTGCAGTTGGTAGCACTGTTGCCTTGCAACAAGAAGGTCCTGGGTTCAATTCCCACCCAGGGTCTTTCTGCGTGGAGTTTGCATGTTCTCCCTGTGCATGCGTGGGTTCTCTCCAGGTACTCCGGCTTCCTCCCATAGTCCAAAAACATGACTGGTTAATTGGTCTCTCTAAATTCCCCGTAGGTGTGAGTGCGTGTGTGTTTTCAGAGACTTCTGTATGTCTGCGTGGTTGTTTGTCCCGTCTGTCTTTGTGTTGCCCTGACAGATTGTCCAGGGTGACCCCGCCTTTCGCCAAAAACGTTCGCTGGAGATAGGCACCAGCACCCCCTCTGACCTCACTAGGGACAAGGGTGTACAGAAAATGAATGGATCAAAGAAATGCATAAAAAAATATATTTTCCACATGAAGCTGATTTCATTGATACTTGAATGTTATTGTCCAAATGTATGAAAAAACAAATACTTGACCACCCGGTCCCCACGGTGAATCATTAGGGTGGCATCAGAGTACGGAAGATGATCCGTACTCTGAGGATCATCTTCTTAAGCAGGGATGGTGAAACTGGTTAGAGTCAAAGGCAAAAACCCCTTTTAGCTTGTTTTGAGCTGTATGTAATGCAAAAAAGAAAATTGTGAAGGGATAAAGAAAAATGGGAGTTTTAAAAGTAAAATATAAATGTTTATGCAGAAAATATCATTTTATCAACTCTTCTGTGGTAACAATCCCGACTCAGGTGAAGCGTAGCCTCAAGTCTTTGTGCTCCAAGGATAATCTCCTCTTGTTAGTACACATAAAGCGATGTTGAGCCTCGAGGGTTTCCGAGGAGACGCTTGTAAATGATTCTGTGTCAACATGAACAATTTCTAGGTTGTGGCAATAAAGCTTCTTGGAACTGCCATAAACATGAGAGATGAGCTTCTCAAAAGGTCAGCCCTTTGAGGGACTGGCTTAGCAACTGGATTTATCCTTCGGTTTATTTGGAGCAGAAAAATGGGGCCACAGGCAGCGACCAAAATCAATCACGTTTCATTGGGATCCATGACAAACAAAAAACAAGTTTTATTTTTTGATTTATGAATCTAATTAGAAAAGGTAATATTTTCTTTATTGCCAAGAAAAACAAACATATTTTTCATGTAAACATGACAACTGAAGACAAGACTGTTATTAATGAAAATAATCTTGTGGAGTTGTTTAGAAAGCGCTCGTGTTAGAAAACAGTAAATAAATGCTTGTATAAAACTGAGCACTCTATGTTGTTTAAAAGTGTTGAAATATGTTCTCCTTAATAACCTGCATTTCTAGATCTCTAAGTCTTGCTCTTTTCTACCTTCAGTTTCCTTTTCCATACTTTATCATCACTTCTCACTTGTTTCACCTCTCATCCAGCGTTCGCTGTGGATGCAGCTGTAAGAACCCTTCCGTCGCTGATAGTTAGCCTTAAGAAGAACATTTCCATCCTCATCAGGTTCCCTCATCCCTCTTCTGCATCAGGCAAACTCCTACCATCCCTGGAGCATCTGTGTGCTCACCACCAGCCCTCCATCTGCCCCAAAAACTCTTGTTTGCATCCTCAACAAAAATATGAGCTGCAGCGCAGCCCCCTTTTCAAACATTCTTGAACACCTGTGCAGTGTCATTCAGTGTCCTCATTTCGTTGCAGCGCCTGAACTCGCAGAGAACAGACATATGCTCGAAAAGAGCCGCAATCAGTCTTGTTTGTTTTATTGAGGGCAGCGTGTGATGTACAATACACATGGGGACAAAAAAGGGACAAATTCAAATAAAAAATGTGCATACATACACATTTTTTGGAAATCTAGATATTTTTTCTTTGGAACAGAAGGGCGCAAAACAGTTTGGAACCAAGAAATTGGGTTGCTGTTGAATCAAGTGACTGTAAAGCTTCAGTTTTTATTTTATTCCAAATAAATGTATTACATGTTCTTTAGTCTGTTTTCTGTACTTTCTGTATAATTTGAGATCTTTGTGCCCAGTCTTCCATTATCTAAAGTGATGCTCTTCAACTATAGTGATTTCAAAATGAATCATCTTCTTCTTTGTCTGCTCATTTCAACCACAGACGTAGTGGGCTTTTGCTTCTCGACAGCTCAACAAAATAAAACATTTGTCTTTTGTAGTTAATACCAGAATTTTTATTTGGTGAAAAAAAATGTTTGGGCTAATCAGTGTCAAACCAAATGTAAGTGTCAGAAGCAGCTCTGGAAACTTCATGTGTTTTATAGCTGTTTTTGCATGTTAGTGGAAAGTGGGTTAACTTTTTTGCAAGTTTAGAATCTGATACATTTGGTTGTAGAGGTGGAGAAGGAAGTACGAACAAACTTCTGAACACAAATTATACAAATCCCAGTTTTAGAGAATTTTGTCTTTGATGTGTGTTTAACACAGATTCTAATTAACATGAAACCTGATCAATATTTCAACTCTTGGTCTTTGGTTGTTGTTGAGCTCATATTTTAATTTTAATCAGAACTTTAAATGTACAACTTCTAAGTTCAAATCACTAACACCACAAATGTAGCTTTACATTCGGGGGCCAAATCACAGGGATCTGTGTCCAAAGGAAACGTGTGCAAACCGAAGTGTGAACATTCTTGTAATTCTCAAACAGCATGCGTTCCTGCAATGATCACCTGCATGGATCATCTCATAATTAAATAACACATTACAAGTACATTTAGACTTATATCGTCCCATTTTTGTCTAATTCTGAAAATTGTTTTGGATTCTCCAATACCATCTGCTGAAATCTGAGGTTGGTTTTGGTGACAGAAGATGGTATAAATGGTATAAAAGTGACCAGCAGCTCAGGTGGTCTAACTCCTATATCTCATTAAGCAGGTATATAGAGAAAAAACATGGTGCAAATGACATTACTTTAGAATCCCTGATCATTCGGTGTCACAAATAAAGACAACTTCTTGCACTTAAAATCCTTTATTGAATAAAGTTGTAAAAATAAAATTGTTATGACATGTTGTCTGCAGATTTATTAGACAGACATTTCAAAATGTACAGCTACTCAATATGATTATCCAACCTCTGGTTGCATGAAAACATTTATAGCTCTTGACTGTCTTGAAGTGTACACAAAACCAAAATTCCCTTGGCACACCCAGCTTGACACAGATGCAAAGTGCAAGTCGCAGGAAAACTTCAAATGTTTGCTCTTCTTGTATAAAGCATGTCTTTTTTGACTGACACTTTTCTGCATTCACAAATAGCATATAATGTTAACATAACGAATTTGCAGGATAAATACACAAAGCAAAACCCTTAAATTAACTTATGCAGAATTAATGTGTAAAAGCTGGAATAAAGACACAATTCACTGTTTCTTTCAAGTCTGTTTGTCATGAGTAGTTGTTGGTAATTTATGTTTAAAGAAGAGGTGCTGTCACTCTTACCTCCATTAAGCAGTAGCTGTTGTAAATTACTTTACTAATTAAAACAAAGATTTTCTGGAGCATAAGTAGTTTTGGAGTGTGAGTTGCATCAGTCAAAACTGTGCCATGAAAAGGTAAAAACATATCAGTTTCATTTATATAGAAAATGTGTTTTCCATTTTAAAGATATGATCCGGTGACATGTTGTGCTCAGTTGCTTTTCAGCAAACTCACTGAAACTGCTGCCTTTCAATTGTAAGTCTGCTGCAGTTTTTGACTTACTGATATCCTTGCTCAAAACGAGGGGGGGTCAAAAATTTATTTGCTTGGGTTTCCTTTGATTTCAGTTTCTGAAAAATCCCAACTTTATATATGTTCACTGAAGAATAGGTCAGATTTTCGATTCTCCAATCAGAAACTCAAAAATCTAATTGGATTTTTGAAAACTGACATGAAAACATCAGTTTGATGTGAAAAAAAGTAATTTACTTGAAAACAAGTAAAATCTGGTCACCTGTTGATTTCTGGGCTCAATTCTGTTAGGACTGACACTTAAAAGGTTAGTGCAGCTTTTTTAGAGCTAAATTCTGTGAAATTATCATCTATAATAGTTCCCTCAACCATTCCAACTAGTCGAAAGACCTCATGTCCTCATGAACTTGTTGAAAAACTAAAGTTCTTGTTCTTGTGGAAGCTAACAGGATAGCTGAATCTGCACAATCTGTTTTAGCTAGCTACAGTATTTTAAAAGAACTCAAACTACAAATATTCATATCAGTGATTGTTGAGCCTGCCAGTCATATTAGTCTTCCAGACCAGCTGCAACTTGTTAGCTCTGCTATCTCCTGCTCCACCAGGTACAGAGCAGATATTTGAATTTTGCTACAGTTCTGCAACAGCTTCAAAGGGTGTACGCCAGTGCTTTTCACATCTTGTAAATGTGTGAAAATTATTATTATTTCAACAAAGATGTCTTTTCAACAGGCAAAGGTAATATTGTAGATAATAACTTCAAAGAACCCCTCGTTCAACAAAACAAGGCTTTAATCTCCTTAATGCTTTATACAGATGATGATTCCTTCAAGCTCAATTCTTGAAGTGACTGACATATTTTCTGATTAGTTTAGGTAATGATCTTTAGATCAATCAAAGGGACTCAAGCTCTGTATAGGAGATTGAACTTTCGTCTCATGAAGGACATATGATCATCAAGTATTGGAAATTACATGGTGAGGTCTCGACAGAAATACTTAGGCCCTATGCAATGGCACACTGGGAAATTGTGTGCCATTTCTCCAAATACACAGGAGTTATGTTACCCAGAGGCAGAATAAAGATACACATGCAGTATATAGAAGAACTTCATGTTGCTACAATTAGAGATAAAATTTGTCTGTATTTTTAGATGATGATTGGGGAAAAGTTTAATGTTTAGGTAAGACCTCCAAGACACTTCGAATCCAGTGTAGTTGTCATGCCAGGCCACTCTATGGCACTGTGATCTTTGCATGTTGACAAAATGCGCATCGCCTTTTAGCTAGCTTCTGTCTCTCTAGCTCCCACCTCATTTAGAAAACAGTAACCTGTCTCCGATGACCCAAATGCTCCTGTAACTCACAAATATCCCTTATCAGAACTGGTGCTGATCAAACAAAATAAGTAGTACATTTAGTGCAATTTTATCTGCCATTGTTTTTTGTTGCTATCTGCCTGTGCATGTGTTTAAAAAGCCTGCAGCCACGTGTTTTTCGCATTTCCGGTTTCACACCCATGGCATACTTCACACTTCTGTGGACGGTGTTTCCCAAATCTTTCACTCTGAGACTTGGTTTCAAAAAGTTCTTGCATCAGAGACTCCGATCACTGGGTACAAGTAAATGCGTAGCTGGATTGCAACAACAATGCTGTGATTTAACTAAGAAGAGTGCCTTAAAGACCCAAGGCGCATTGATTATTAGGAAAGAAAAAAAACATGTTTAGAAACCAAAACGCTACAACAGACACACCAAAACATATGACAGCAGCTATGCACTTTTTGTTGACTTCAAAACTTTGGTCAGAACAGTTCTACAGGACCATGATGCATTAACTCCTTATTTAATAAATGGGAGGAGGGTGGCTGTGTTCTGCCACAGCTATCCTCTGATGCCCCCGCAGATCATTCAGACAGTGAGACTGACTGACTTTGCTACAAATTGGTCCGGAGATTTAAGAGTCTTGTCTCTTTCCTAGAGAGAGCAACCGTCAGTGTCATGCTCTGCTCTTTCACAACCTTCAAACCTAATTAGATGGCGGAGAGAACGATTCCTCTTTATCTCTCTCCTTGGCTTTTCCATTTAATACTGTGCCTGAACCAGAGAGTATAGGGGATTATGCTGTCGTGTCATGTAGGCCGAGCCCTCCGCCCTACCAGCATGCAGATATGAACTCTTTAATATTTCATTGCTCAGGTCTATCTGCATCTGAAGAATACCGCAGCTACTAGAAAAACAAGTCTTTGGAGACGTCTACCAGAAAGCAAGACCACAGAATTATTCAAAGCACTATTTTTCCAGCTTTTGTCCATCTAATTGCTTTCTTTATTTCTCAAAATTTACACCCTGCACTTGCAGTTTTTCAACATTTTTCCTCCTACTTTTCCTCCTTCCAACTGCATGTGTTTTCTGTTTTTGCTTTCTCTCTTTCTCTCTCCTTAGCACAGCACCTTCTCTTGTTTTATTCTCTTACCTGCTCAGTGTCAGGCAACGACGAGGTGGAAGTGCGGTTTCTCTGACAGCTGCTCCGGTGTTCGCGGAGCAGAGTTTTTTTGCCTGCTGTCTCATCAGCTGTCTGCCGCACCGTTCACAAAGGGTGACGGGGTCGCGACATGTGCTGTGGAGACTTGTATTAGATGTTTCTTTGTCAATCAAAGAGCAAAGAAAGTAGAATTCCTGGTGAAGGCCACTTTTACATGACGTACTACAAACCAGCCATTTCTGCACCTGTCACAGCATCACAATAAACTTGGAAAATATTGTGGATTGCTAATTTAGCTCCAGCACTGTTGTTTATTATAGATATACTGGCACTGGATACATGTTCGAGATGTCACATTGATTAAAGAGCTGCTTCTTTGCTTATTGAGAAAAGAAAAGCAAAGTCAGGCTCATCTAGGTGAGAATAATAACGGCACTGAGCCTCTGTGCCTAAACATTGTCGTTTAAAGGCTGTGTTCACTGATGCTCCCTGGCACTCCTTCCTCTGTGTTTGATGTTAATCTGCTGGAATGAGTAGAAAAACAGAAAAACACTGGACCGTGATGCATATTGCATTGAGTTTGACACGTGTCTCTAAAGGAACAACAAACTGGCTGTAATTATCATAATAGGCCAAATGCAATGTTTTGCTGTATAGATAATCCTTTGTAACGCGACCCTCTTTTTGTTCATCCCATATGGTAGCTTTTCTTCTGCTTTTCCTATTTGATACAAATTATTTTATTAAAATTTGAGTAAACAAAAAAGATCACAGTCCAATCAATGATACCATTCAGGAGAAAGACAGGGTCTATGTCCCAAAGTTGAACGTGTTTCGGTGCAAATGAATCCATCAGCCCCAGAACAAAAGAGCTTGTTAAGCCTCTGGCTGAAACTGATAAGGTAGTGACATTATTTAATAGTGAAATGAGCCCACCTGTACCAACATGTTGTGAAAGGCAACTCAGCAAGGTAGAAGTCATTACTGTGAAATTTAATTCAGTCTTCAATTATGTCTTTTATTTATAACAAATTTGATCTCAAAGCACACAAAAAGTACAGACGTTTTTAGTTAGTTCAGTTTAATCTACAGAATCAAAAGTTATTCACATACATTGTATTGCCATCTCAGTTATAAAACAATGCAAACAATGCAGTCGTAGTCAAAATTGCAGCCCAGTCACATACTGTAGTAACTAAGATTGTTAAGCGACACCTCCCACATGTCAAGAACTGTAAATTGTTACAGTTCCTGAAGAAAATATGTAAATAAAAAAACCACTCATGTTTAGGGTTTGAGTCACATTTAATTATCTTCTGTGGCAAACTAACCTGGCCATTGCCTTCTTGTGTAATTCCGCTTAAACAATTCTCGCTTCCAGCAGAGTCTGGGCTTTCTCTCCTTGACTTGGACTGTCTCCGGTCCGTTTTCTGCCGGGCCGATCAGTGAACAGAATAAGACGTGAACGATGACACAGATTTTCTGAGCTGTTTTAGAATTGTAGTCTGCCTGTAGTTTTAGCAATGGCAGCAAAAGAAGTGGAAGAAGCCATTCAGTCCGTGTTGGTCACACTTCCAAATATTGAATTAGCATTGACAGTCGCCTCGTTTACAGCGCAAGCAATTTTCAGAAAGCTTTTTAGCATCGACCTGGGGCATTACATACGTCATGGGCAAATGTTAGCAATTGGTCAAAATTTAAAGCCTCAAACACAGTCCACGCCTCCAGGAAGCAATCTTTTCTCATAGTTGAGAGCCCCAACTCTCTGTACAAAGCAAGGTGTGTAATATAGGGCTGGTCTTTACCAGACTAGTGAAAATCCAAAGCGGTATGTGCATCATTTTCCTTTTTGCATTCCTCGCACACTGCGTAAATATCAGTTTATCAAGGAATCCTACAAAAGCTTTCATTTGTAATAAATCCTTATATTGTTTTATTTATTAATGTATGACTATGATGTCAGCAGACCTGAACAGCATTTACGAGAATAAATGACTTAAAATTGACTCTCCTGGTAGTAAATATAAGGGGGCTAACCTTTGAAAGCCAAAATCAGATAATACTTGTGTGACATGAGACATTCTGATATGCTGCAAACAGGTGAGCATTTCTACATATGATCACAAACTAACAGCATCATTGTCCCTATTGTGTTTTTTAAGACTTTTTTGTTACCTTCCCCCTTATTTCGAATTAAGCACAACACATTGTATTTAGGGTTGTAAAGTCACAAATTAAATTGGTGTAACAACTATGTTACACCTCTAGTACCTGTGATTGATTAGAGGTATCAACTCCAATCCATTCCTGGTCTGAGTTAATAAACAAGAAAGAAGCTGAGAAAGACATGTTCTAATCAAGAACCAGCTGAGTTAGAAAAAGGTGAACGTGTCAGCAGTAATTTAAATACATTGTACTTTGTGTTGAAGATTCGCTATGTAAAACAAGGCTTATGTGATTATAGTGGGGCAGATTTAATTGGCGCCAGCGCACCCTTCCTTCTATGTGCCATGTTTCAAAATAACTTGCTCTGAGCAACTTTGCGTGGACTATAGACTGTTTCTGACAAATCCAAAGCTCTCTGGAAATCTGAATGGATTGGAAACCTGATTGAAAGTGGAAGATGTGATGGCAGTCCAAACCTTGGAAGACTGAACAGCTTGTTTGGCCAACCGTCAGGTTGTATCAGACAACAGATCCGTTGACTGCCATTTCAGGAAGACAGATGAGGCATTTCATGGAGATTTTAGTGCTCATATGGGAGACTTAAAGACATTAAATACAAACACCAGCCTGAAGAGCTGGTGCCCCAGGAAATGGAAGTAGCTACTCATTTATTTAGAGTGACTGAAAGATTCTTGATAGGTCATGAGGACTTAACAGTACAAGTAATATTTTTCACATAACAGTGAAATAAAATATTGTAGTAATGGAAGATTGGACAGGAATTGAACATCTTTTGCCATATCAATGTTTGCAGTATCAACATTTTAAGGAACTGCTTGGATTGCATTGAGTACTAGCTAATTATTTAAAGACCATTTATTTAGGCTCTTCATGGATTGCAAGAAAACCAAAGCAGAATGACTAATATTGTTGAATGTTTACCAATATTACCAACAATATTGCATATCACATATTTTCCTAAAGTCTATTTTCCTAATAGATCTTACCTATGAAGGTATCTATTGTGTAAAGCTGGGCTCATGATGGATCCTTGATGACCTCTACAACTAATAAGGGCTGTTGAGGCAAAGACATGTTTTCTCTGAATGGAAACAAATGAATCAAATAAACTGAATAGAGACAAATCTACCAAATAAATAAGAAGCGATCCACATTTAGATGTGTTTAAAAGTGACATGTATGAAACTATCTTTAGCAATAATGCTGTTCTGCCTAAACACCTCATGAAATGTTGTGAACAGACCTTTGATTTTAATTATTACTTGTTTATCATCAGTGCTTGCCTCTCTCTTAGACTGCTGTTCACCAATAAGGCTTATTCTGGTGTTTTTTCAGTGTAAGAAAATGAGTTCAGTATACTGAAAAACAACTATTCTTATTTGAAACTGAGACTCAGACACAGCATAATGCATGCTGTCTTTTCCACACATGAACGCCTGCTCACAGTCCCACTGTGGAAAAACTCCTTTTGGCTGACAGGAAAAACGTCTCTGACATACTCAGTAGATCAGCTCAGACTGCCCATAACTCACTGTACTAATTTAATAATTTCCTCTCAAACTGGAGCATGTATAAGAATTTACTCGACTGTTTCCGGTGTCACAAAGGTGGTTCTTTTGAAAAGTCTAGGTACATGCTGTAAAGTACACCTTGTCTGATCTGAAGTGTTGATTTAAATCGAGTCTCAAGGAGTTCACCTTTTATCAGTTCTGATTCTCACATTACCCCAGGTGGTCTAGAGCATAGTCCACAGTGTTTTGCAAAATAATCATACTTCCAGACCTTTTCCCCAAGTTGCTACAAACAGTTACAGAGGTTTAAAGGAGAATTAGGTTACAAAATAATATCCCAAGCTTCAAACATCTCCAAAAATGAAAAGAGCTTAGCATTAGGCTGTCACATCAAACATAAGTAGCAGCCACCGACAGCACATCAGATGTTTACATGACAGTTTTTGTCATTGTTTTACCTATTTGTATTTAAATATATATTTTTTTACATTCTCATTTATTTCGTATAATTTATAAAATTCTATTAACTCTTTCTCTTGAATAATGTCAGCAGAAAACCGTGATCATTCTGTTTTGCATGTGAGAGGCAAATGGCTCATCAGATTTGACAATAAATGAAGAAATAGACTGTTACAACAAATGCTAGGCTTACAAAGAATCCAGATTAGTATTGCTGTCCTTCCCAGTGTTTCTCTCCTCTGTTTTGACTTTGTAAATGACCCAGTCATAAGCAGAATGAGTAAGTACTATGGTACCTATGTGAAAAACTAATGTGGAATATTAAGTGCAAGCTGTGTAATAAAGTTCTCATTGCTGCAATGCCTCATGTCCTTGCAGATATGCACCATTAGGGTTGAAGCAACAGGAACTCTCATGTGATCTCCTGAGAACAAATGTTAACTCTGATATTTTGGTTCATTAGGAAAAGCTATTTGTCACTCTGGATTTAGATTTATGTTTTTTCACTATTACAGATGCTTTCTAAAGATGCTGTTAATTGAAATGTCTGTTTTTTGTAACTCTCTTTGTAGTGAAAGTGCATTTAATTTGTTTCTGAGATATATAAAGAATCCACTTTGTGTAAAATATAGAAATGGTTTTGCTCCAATGAAACCCTGAGGGTGGTCTGATTTAGCTTCCTAAAATTAAGTTCTCAAGTTAAGGTGTAAATTTGAATAGACACCCTCATTTACATTGCAAACAGAAAATGAAACACTACCTTGTCTTTTTATTTTTCGGTCCTGTGGTTCTTCAACACCAGCCTAATTAGAGGTGCAACTTGACACAGCACACCCTCAAACCTTCTGTGGTGCTCACACTACCAAGAATTAGATGACATAGAGTGTAAAACATGCATTATGCATGCTCCACATGTGCAAAACTTCACCTAATATAGGACATACAATATGTCACGAGTACTATTTCCTATTGACCCAACACTTTCTGATCAGCCAGGCTGATATTTAGGCATCCTCCATCACCTGTTTTCATTCACTCTCAGCAGCTCCCTGTTTTTCCCACCTGTCTCTGAGCTCTCGTGGCTCAGACTCTCCAGGCTTTGTTGAGAGCTGCTACTTAGAGATTGTTTGCAGCTGCAGCCACCTCCAGCTCGGTTCCAGAGGAAGGGAAAAGCAATTCCATGCTTGGGCCACAGTGAATCCGTCTCTGTCAGTTCCGCTTCTCGATGCCCTCAAATCACACACACCCCTACTCCCTCATTCCCCCACAGCCCGTCCGAGGTCCCATCAGCCTCTGCTGCTCTGTGATCAGGGAGTGGCAGAGCATCGGCCTGGAAGGGAAATGAGGATGCGCTTTACATGCTCCCTAACCATACCATCCTCCTTGATGTCACTCACTTCTGTTCCCTGGCACTTGCAATTTCTCGCTGTGCAATAAAACGCTGTACTTCACAGAGGAGTAGTAACAGCCTACAGTTATATGCCCTCTTCTCAGCCTATCAGGCTACATGAGCCTTGGGATCTGTGTGTGGCTTTGTTCTATGATAAACACACATTACTTAATGGGCGATTGCTACCTCTAATTACAAGAGATATGACAAGGTATTTAAAGGCTATAATGCTTCTCATCAAAGTGAGGTCTGCCTCACAGAGCACTGCAAGCTAATGATATATGGCCCAAATATATAAGTTTGATACCCTGTTTTATATGTCTGAGACTCTTATTCATAAATATTAAAAGTAATGGTAAATTTCCGTATTGTGATTTGGCTGACTGGTAACTTTTTTTTTTCTTTTTTTTATTTACGAAGGCATTGAACTAGTCTCCATTATTTTTAGTTTGTGTTTCAAACATTTTGGGTACTTGGTGGAAGATAAGAGTTACAAACTGGACACAATTGATTTGGAAACACTATGAGAAAAGTCCAATTGGCCAAACATCAGCTGCCAATGGGGCTAAAGTTAACATCTGGTTTAAGGTGGCGCTGGTGCATGGCAGCCTCGGTTCTCAGACTGCCCCAGGGCAGCTGTGCCTGGTGATTAACCTACACAGGTAATCTTGAGCCCCATGAGTTTCGTGTGGTTTTCCTATGATTGCCAGTGTCGGTTCCTACATGTTTCAGGTCCAAATCGATGAAATTCCTGCAGTTACTCTGTGAGTAACTCGTTGTCTTTGGCATTAGCTCCAAACCGTTCAGTTCTCGGTACTCACCTGCCTGCTCGCTCTTCAACGCTCTACTTCTGTGTGGTCAATTCCTGGATTACCACCCTGGTCTCTGATCCACGCCGGTCTCACCTCATCAAACAATAAACCAAACTGTCAGCAGACTCTGACGTCTCCTCCCAAGGTTCCATCTCCCTCAGCAAACACTTAAGACTGATGATCCAAAGTACATTCAAGAACACTTACCGTAGAACTTTTTGTATCTAACACAGTCTCCCTTCCAGAAGCCGCCAATCCAGTTCCTGTTCAACGTCTTCTGAATTGTACACTTCCTTCCCTTGTACATTTTATTATAAACTCATTGCTTTCATCCCGTGGTTCTTGTATGATTCTGCATGAGGCTTAAAGAACTTCCCAAAATCATGTGCTCCACAGATCTAAATGTCGAGCAAATTTTGTCTTTGAAACATGTATGCAATTTTTGATGTTCCACAGTAAATTCATGGGTTCAAAGGTGCATTTATCTTGGGATCAAGGGTGTGAAATCCAACATGTTTAATGTTAACCATGCACTAATCTTTTCCTTTAGTTTTACACACTAAAGAATCAAGCAATCCTATGGGATTGAAATTCTTATGCTCAAGGAGGTCAGAGAGTTAAAAGTCAAATGAATTAGAAAGTAGGAAAAGTTGTCACTTTGACCTCCAGTTTAAACTTGTCATCCTGATATGAGTGAATATTCATCAGAGAAGATAATCTAGTGCTGCATGTGATTTAGTAATGTTGTTGGGTCGTTACTGCTATGATAACTATTTGTATCAAAACTAAATGAAGTTCTCTTATTTTTTTCAAAGAGACTGCTAAAATTTATTTTTGTTTCATTCCTATGAACCTATCGCCTCATGAACTGAGTGCCACATTCCTAAAAATTTAATGTGCTACAATTTAACATGCAAAGATTCTTCTTTTGTTTTGTTCTCCTTTGAAAAATGTCTAAGTGAAAATATATTCTGCTTTCATCTTTGTGGGATAAATGAACAGCTCTTGAATTCTTTGCCAGGATTCTGGTTTTCCAAACTATTAATAATTTGGCTTTGACACTTTATGTAACAGATGACGATGAATAGCTCTCTATAAAAGTACTTAATCAGTTTGGGACTGCCAGTCAGGGCTCTCAAAGCTGCAGACATTTCACATGTCTTGTCAGTGAGTTGATTAGAGGAAACCTCTAAATATGAGCTATTACTGCACAGCAGGTTGTCACCTGAGAGTCTGTTTTTGAACCGCATTCAGTTTGAGCTCCAAAGGACTAAAAGCATCTTAGTTATGTATTAATGATTAGTGTGCACTACATTTTGCATCATGTACGGACAGGCATTCCAAGCTTTCATGGTTTATGCTCAAACATTTCATCATTATTTTCTTTCCTTGTGACAAAATTTGTGGTTTTGCCTTTGTGGAAAACAGTGACACATAATTTTTTAAAGTGATGAAGGCACACGGAGTGATTGATGGCAGCATATTGCATGGGAAAATAACGTTCTAGGCCGTTAATTTTACCGAGTCAAGGAAGCTGGCTCAGACTGTAAACACAGGAAATGAGTGGGATTTATCTCTGGACTGCTGTCTGGATAGCTGTCCTGCATTTATACATGCACCAACCACAATAAGGATCTGGAAAACGAATGTTAGAAAAAACTTACAGCATATTTAACATGGTAATTGAGAGATTATATTTTTGTTCAACTATCAAGAGAATGTCAGTACAAACAAGAGATGCTGATTTCTGATTCTGGTAAATTCTGACTTCTGATAGATATTTGTGCAAATTTTCCTTTTAGAAGTACAACTCACAACACAGTACTTTTATACAACTTTCTGGATAGGGTGAAAATACACTGTCTAACATTAAAGCATTTTAATTGAAAAATTTAAGAAGTAATTACTAAAAACAGCCTAAAATTGCATAAATTTATAATTCTTCTAATCCATGAAAATCAACAAGATATAAGAGGTTTTAGAACAGAAAAAAAAATCCCAAACTGATTTAGGTCCTGACCTGCAAAACTGATGCTTAATAATATAATCAATAAGAAATCATACTCGGATTCCAGCCAATGGACAATTTGTTGGTTCATCTTTAATGCAAAATGCTTAAAACGCCTTAAAGTCTGCTTAACCTTTGTTTTATATAAAAATCAACAGAGGACAAGAAAGCAGCTGTTCTCAGCCAGACTCCTAGATAAAATACTGTGATTTCTTAAACTATAAAAAATACAGGGTCAAATACACAAGGACGACGTATAAATAATTACACACAGGCTTATTGTATTTTTCTACCAACATAAATTGAATTTTATAAACAGCAAGCTTTACTTCAGTACATATCCTCAAAATATTCATGAAAATAGCATGTGCATCTGCGTTTGACTTTATTTTAAAGACTGCATCATCAATAGTAGCCTAAAATGGAAAAGCTCTTTCAGTAAGCACTAATGGACACACGAAACCTTCAGAAATTATGATAATATGCACATGCTTTTAAAATAAAATGCTGGATATGTAGAAAGTTAATCCAGTAGTGTACTAGTTTCTTATCATGGTGAAAATGGACCTGACTGTAGATTTATATAGGATGCCATGGTGAGTTTTCGACTCTGCACTTGTTGAAAAATGCAATATCCTCCCATCCACTGTCAAAATCTATTGTTCTTGGAGGATCACGAGGGAGATAGTGCCTGTCTCCAGTGGTTGAATCGCAAAATAGTGTACCAAATATTCTGCTCTTTTTCTTTTAAACTCATAGTGAAAATAAAAATATAAGGAATGAAAAAAACATAGTGTTATAGTTGTAACAATGAACTTTTAGACATTTTCACTGTACAACTTTCCTCATTATTTTAACAGGTTTTAGCTTTTTTGCTAATTTAAGCTTTTACATAATTTCTTTTTTTTGCAATGCATGTATTATATTGTTGTAGATCAAGATGCTAGTCCTAATCTATAGGCTATCATTGGTACTTCAGCTAGTTTTTGCTTTTTAGCTAATTTTGCTTCTAATGAACATATAGTTCAAGTCATTAAACAGTGTTCTGCACAAGTTTCTAATAGTCTTTGGGTGAGTTTCCCCAAAGTTTTCTGTCCTCTTCTACAGTTTTTCTTTTGGCATTTTGCAGTATTTTGCCTTATTCTTGTCTATTTCTTACATTTCTTCACGTCTTATGCAGTTGATTTCAAATGCTCCTGTGTTCACACTGCCCTTTTGCAGAAAATGCAAATTTTTCTATTTAGTGTTTGAGGTTATCGAGTTATTTCTATTTAGCCTTAAGTAAGAAACAAACACTTACTCTCCAGTTGACAAGTAGCTGATTTAGACTCACCCACTACAGTGTTAAAAATATTTCAAGAGGTGCTTCCTCATGAATATTTGAAATAATTTTTGAGTCACATGAGAGCAAATTTTATTTGTATGTGTGAGTGTTGTAATTGTATAAAGAGGTCAGTTTTTATAGCATTTTTTTTTACATTCCTTTGAATAAGTGTCAGCCTTTTTCTATCCATGAAGAGGATTTGGGGAACAAGCAACTGAGACGAAAGGAGAGTTGGTTTTACAAATCCTAAATTTACTGTAATGTCAGTTCTTGAAACCTCTTTAAAGTCTACTAAGCTGTATTCCCTGAGGAAACCCCCATGTCTAGAAAATATAGACTAAAAAACAGACAGGAACAACCAAGGCATTTCCCCGAGGTTCTAAACGAGGCTGACTCTATATAGTTTTAGTAGCTCTGAACAGAATATGATCAAACATGTTTAGATGAATGTTCTTGTTTTATAGTCTCTCAGAACAAAAACACAAGAACGTTTGACTTTTCCAAGGTTTGCATGCTTGACAGATGAAACAAAATAATAGCATTCTCCAAAGGTCAAAGCTGTTGATAAGCCTGTCAGTGCCGCATTATAAGCAAAGATTTTAATTTATGAAAAATAAAATTTTTAATTACAATCTCTCAACTCACTCATGTCAAGGCATTTTTTTTTATGTTCCAGAAATGATTGGCTTCAGTGGTTGCAGAAGGAAGCTGCAGAGACTTTCAGATTTTCCTTGCAATACAGTTTTTTTCCTTCCCTAACATAAGTCATTGTCAATGACCCCTGAGTCAGGAGGAAAGTGGTGGGAAATCATACACCCCCTCACATATTTGTCGATAAATCAGTGTCTCTTTTGAGTGCAGCCCTGACGGGCACATTTCTTTACTGTGCTGATTATATTGTTTCTAAAAAGTAATAAGTTTCTGATTCCCTACTCAGATTTTGAAAAACTAATAGGCTTATTTCTTGTGAAAGCTTTGTCACTTTTAGTTAAACCCAAATAAGTGGTGGGTGCTAGTGTTTAATGTCAAATCTGTTCAGCCAGTAATGCAATCAGATTTGTTATTAGACGCTCAGACACCACAGGATACAATAAAGGTTTCTACTGCACAATTGCACTGTATTTCATTTTTATACACAATAAAAATTAAGGGCAATTTAAATTAGAGCTGCAAGCAGCTCTAATTTAGCAGGACTTAGCAAGTCCTGTTTAGCAAGTCTAGCAGTGGCCAAGTCCCTCATAGGGTACCTCCTTTCCTGCGCTGTTCCAGCAAACATTGTGTTGGCAGGTGATTTACTGGGCTTCAACGGCATAGATATTGCAATTAAACTGTAAAGGTTTTCTTTGACTCAGTGTGAATGATGGGGAATATTTAATACTCCCCAGAATTTTTAAAAGCCTTTGTGAGTGTGCTGGAAAGCATCTCTTTCACTTAAGTGAAGCACACACTTGCATTGTCTGACAGGAAGTTTGGTTTTGTTATGCTTTTATTTTGAAGAAAATTAACCGCTCTCTCTTTGAGGTTAACCTAATGACTTCACCTGGAGGGAGTTCACTAAACATCCTCCTCATTGGTGAGCATTGGGCTACAGATAAGGGTGGAAGTGGACTAAAGCTTTACAGTGCTTTCACATCTGATAGTTTGGTAGACTTGGTTCAATTTGGGACCAAAGTTGCAACATTTGTTACATTTTCAGCTGGTGCAGTTCACTTTCACACCACATTGCGTCAAATAAACTAAACCATTTGAAAATCCACTGGTGCAGTAGTTCTTGGGACAGCACCAAGAACTACTGAAGGAAGCAATATGAAAACATCTGAAGGAAAAATGAGTGCAACTTACTTCACAAAATGTAAAAAAGAAAACGAGTGGTGTCAGATATTAGTGGTTGTAGGAGATCTCTTTTGTTGTTGGTAAAACACCATGAACTATTTCTCAAACATGCTTGTTTTGGTTCTATTGAGCCAGAATGCCTAGAGCTGTATTAATTTCCTGTGTTTGGAGCAGTATTCAGTCTGCTTGGCATTGGTTGCATATGCATTCAGACCAGGCCAGAGTTCACTTCAACCAAATTGAGACTAAGGTTTTTAGATGGACCAGTTTGCTTTTTTGGTCCACATCAGAGTTTGATTGCAAATTCACACTTAGTCAAGAATATTTAGGTAAACTGCATACAAGTGCTAGCCTAAATTTTTTAACTTCTGAAATATTAGTAACATACTTCAAAATGAACCTAAAGTTGCAGTTATGTGGGTTCATTTTTGTTCATGTTTATTCAGAGCATGCTTATGGAAAATCTGAGCTTGCTAGAAAAACTGATTTAGATTTATTTATTTTTTTTTTTTAGTTCAGTGGTCAGATTTATACTTTTGTTCATAACAAAAATGTTTTTCAAAATGTTTTGCTGTTTTTGCAAAAGAAAAAGCTCCTGACTTTCTATGCACCCCAGAGTGTAGGATGGTTTAGCAGATTTGGCACAATATCTCAGGATCATACTTCTAGCTTAGGATGAACATTTATTTTTATTATGTCAGAAGTTTACCTGCTGTTTTTTGCTAGCTTGAAGCGAAACTTTGAACTAATTTTTCAAAATTTCAGACTCCATCCATCTTTTCTCTGTTTGACTTCATCTTTTCAATAAATATAAAAATTTAATGCAATTCAGAAAGGTTTGATTTTTTGTGTGATGTACAAAGAAAAAGTGGCTTCACTCCAAGCCAGGAAAAGTTTCCATTTACATTGCATTTCAATTCCATTAAGGCTAAATCTTCTGCTGGATGCGTAGAACCACCCCTGCTTTTCAGCCACATTCCCTTGCATCTGTGGGATTGGACTCTTAGCATTTTAGAAGAGTTTTAAACTTCTTGGTGCTTTTCTTTTTTTAAAAAAAGATTACCATTGGTAACCAAAGCTATAGGAAGATGTAAAGTTCCAGCACAATAAACAGCCTTGCTACTGTCATAGAAAAGCATTAATGACATGAAATGTGCAAAAAAGTCATATTAAGTAGCTTGACCTCTGCCATTCCCCTACACTGGCTAGGAAATGTTTCTGAGAAAGCTGAAAGTGCCAGCATATATTAAAGGCTGTTGGCTGGGTGTTTCATAGCGGGTAGGATGCATGCAAGAGAAGTTGCTGTTCTCAGACATCTGATTTGATGCATTAACTCCCCGTCAGTCGTGCAGACGCCTCATTTCTGAAAGAAATAACATATAAAGGGATTGCAACGATTGTTTCTCACAGTTCGAGGGCTTGAACTCAATTTCTACTGGCAAAAAGAAGTGCTGCCGCACAGTCTATGAACGAGCAGGACAACGCAGAGTCCTGATTGGGACATAGTTACACTGTTATTTCCTGGAGGGAAGAATGGACACAGGAAACTAACCTATTATTGCAACCTTGTTTGTAATTTTAGAGTAGGCATGACAGGTTGGTGGCAAGTGGGGATGATCATTGTGACCTCAAAAGAGAAAAGTTAAAATACAAAGTCTCCGTATGTAAGCTTTCGCAGAATTCTGAAATGACTTCATCGTTGTGGTGAAAGAATACAAGTTGGAGCAAAATTACAGGAGGAATGAAATGAAGCTACATGTAAACTGGTGTTGCATCCCAAACTAAGCCATATTACAAATATAGTGAGATAAACAGCATTGCTTCTGGGACTGCTAAAACTTCTGTCATAAAGATTTCCGTTGTACTTTAAGTCATTCATTCATTGATCTTGGTTTTGTTTGAGAATTTGTGATGGTTTTAGTATTTTTTTTAGTTATTCATGTTGGCCAGGTTTAGGGTCTGGTTGACATGGTTTCTGTGCTCTTTCTATCCCTTTTATACCGTTCATCCGTTCTCAGTGCCTCAGTTTCCTGTCTGAGCTGTTTCCACAAATTCAATCAATCTTATCTGGTTCCTATTCCAGCAATCACTTCTGACCTTTACTCTCAGTGTAAAATATACAATGTTATGAATTTCTTGCAGATATTTTCTAAAGTAGGCAGCTTTCAAAAATACAGGAAGAGAGGAACAAATGAAGGAAGAAACAAAAGGAGAAGGAGAAACGAAGAAAATGAAGTAGAAGACAAAGTTAAAATAAAACATAGTGGAGAGAAAGGAGAAGAGGGCCAAAAAAGAAAATTATGGAAAGAAGGACAGAAAGATTTAAAAGAGAGAAATAAGACAAAAAAGAGAAGGAGGACTAAGAGCTATACTTGAGGATGAGCTAGCTCCCATCATGACTTGAAACAGTTTCTTTGTATTCTCTGAATACCATTCAGGAAAGTGAAATTCATACTTTTCCTTATGCCTCGCCATTAAGGTATTTTAGCTTTTTGATTCCACAGATTTAATTGAATATTTGTGGCACAAAGACAATATTATTTTTGGGAGATTGGTATGCTTGGATACGAGTTAATACATCACATTGTATGTATATACATATTTAGGATAACTGGAACTGTTTTGTGAGGCAGTATCATCACCAAGAACATGACTGTGTCAGGATCATTGTCTATGGCTACTTAGTTTCTGATTTGAAGGAAATATTTCAACCCTAATCCTATGAAATTATGAACAGTTTCAAATATTAGACAGTTTTGAACCAAAACCTTAGATAAATAGAAAATTATCTTTTGGTGAAAGTATGCTAGACATCTAAACATTTTAGCTTAATGAATAGATTGATAGAAATTAGCTTGCATGCAAACAAATAGCCTAAAAATCTTTAAGTGGAATTACACAAACCCAGTCCCACCGTTCTCTCTCTGCTTTTGAGTTGATGTCGCCGCTCCATCTGCTTCAGATGCTGCAGCATGAGAGGATATCCATCTGTTCAATCCCTCATTTCTCATCCTCAAGGGGTATGCTCTATTCTGAAGTTGAGTTCCCAGGTGTTCCGATACCTCACAAAGGAGGAATGCTTCCAAATATGGAGCACACACATTTATAAAATCCCAGATTTTCTAAAATAAATCCCATTTCTGTCTGTGTTTTGTATCAAAAATAAAACCTTGCTTGGTTTGCACTTGGATGGTGTTTTTTTTTTCTTAGATGTTTGACAGCAATCAGAATCATATCTCTCAACAGTAGATGAGGTCAACAGAGAATGGATGTGTAGATTTTTGATGAGGCTCTCAGTAAAGCACTGCTTACCTGAAACACAAAGAGCCTTAGAGAACCCGTTATAAAAACTGAAGAGCAGTCTTGTAGAGAAAGAAGTGAAAGATAAAAAATGTCTGCAATCCATGGGTTGGTTTTGAGCTTTTATTGAGTCAAACAGCCTAGAAGTTTCATTGAATACAATTAAAATTGTTGTGCCTAGCTTACCATCACAGGAGACACAGAAAGTTATAGGGAAGGGACATTATGTTAAATCCATCCATCTATGACATTTTAGAGCAATAATATTTGTCTCATTCTGACTTAGAGAGTTGACCAATTTGAGTATATTTCAAGCATCCGATGTATAGGAAGATGACGTTATCGCAACATTTACCAAAGACAAAGAACACTATAGTACTGAAGTGCCATTGTGACGGCAATATCAAATTTATGAAAAGGTATGTCACACTTGTTAATATGTTTTGGTGACTTTGTGATATTTAAAGTATTGTTACAATACAGTGAGAAGACCAAACCCCAAAGCCAGAAACTGGTGGGATACTGGCCTCAATCTTGGAGCTGTGGTGTCAGGGGAGCTGTGCCTAGCTAGAGTACTTTATCACTGTGTTCCAGACTTTTGGATTAGTGCTGTGGGGTCGCCCTTTAGTGGCGCTTAGTTCAACAGACTCTGTGATATCAGATGAGATGACAAACCTGATGGGAGCCACTGTTTTGGTCCCAGCATGCTGTTGGTCTGCTGCCTGTGTCTACGGAGCTTCTTCTACAATGCTACGGGGTACATAACAATCTTGTAACACCTGTCACAGCCAGAAAATTGTCCTTCACAGCAGCTGGATGAGCAAGCAGCCTAGAGGTTTAAAACAATATCACAAGTCCAATGATTTTATTTATAGCCTCAGCACAAAGATGAGTTCCTCTGCTCAGCGCTGTCCCTGGGGCTTAAGAAGTCAACCGACAGTGTTGCTGAATGTTCTGGCAAATGACTCTCCTAGAACCAATGACCCATGGCTTTAAACCTACACAATGGGCATAAAAGCGACCCTCTACTCTTCATGGGTCCACACGGGCAAGCCAGAAACGATTCAAGACACCTAGATCAACTTGTGGGGTTTCTCTAAACATGCCTATATGTTTTCTGTGCCTGTGTGCACCTTTCATGCCTCCTGCTTTGACTTTATGTAGCATCATTTTAATAGTGAAATAATATATATCTTTATTAAGAAACTAATATATTAGCTTTAAATTATTAGTCAATTCAATGTCTTGAAAAATACACACCTGTCTCTTCGGACCATGATGTAGTAATCAACTTACTGAGCTATGACCACAAAGTTCTGGGATTTACCTGAAAGCAGCAGAAGTATTTTAGCCTGTCTGTCTCGCTGGCCTGTGCCCGCTCTAGCAAACCTGCATTTATACATGTCATTTAGCATTAAAGTGAGTAATACCCCTCTAACTAAAAGCTGCAACAATATTTATGAGCATTCAAGCTTATTCAAATTGTACTATTTATTTCAAGTTCTATCCATCTGAAAACATGTGAAACATGTGAAGAATAAGACAAGTCCTTCACAGTTATTGACAAGTAAAAACAATAAAAAAACATGAGAATTTGAGCTGAATGGTATAATGTGCATTGAACACATAGCTATTAACAGTTTTTATAAATATGTGATTTCTTCTACTTGTACGTATGTTTAGATTTAAGCTAAGTGAAAGATACTATGTATACAGACACTTCTGTCTTAAGATGAACACTACAAACATCTAAATTCAACACATGTTTGATCTTGTTAAATAAATACATTGTTTATTGTAGGTCAGCATATAATTTTGAGAGCATTGTAACCTTGAGGAAAAACACCATCAGGTTGAAGATATTAAGCAGGCATGGGCTGATTGCTGAGTTCAAGATATGTGGATGTTTTAAAAAGAAATCATTTCAAAACTGCTAAGCTTTTACGTTATTCATTCATCTGCAACAGGTCAAAGAAAGTGCTGGAGCAAGCAGTGTTTTCCTGCTGTGTGGTGCTTAAAAGAACATAGCGTTTCCCCCAAACAAACCTGTTTCTGCTCACTGTCGCACACCTGGTTGGAAAAGGGTTACTACCTTTTTACCTTCCTCATAAAAAAGCAAAGTTTTACAAATAAGTAATAAGATAGCAAAGTTTTAAAATGTGTCCCTGACTGTATTTGTTGGATTGTAAGAATACAACTTGATATACTTTTAGTTGCAGGTCAGTGAGAAGTGAAAACATATTCTAGTGTGTATGTGTTCACTGATGCTTTGGCCTGTCATTGGACAGAAGAGGCATTAGTATCCAGGATGTCCAGTTGACCAGGCGTTGTTGTTAGGCTGACTGAGAGGGAACCAGCAGTGAAATGAAATCTATTATTACAAGCAGCCAAATGCTGATGATGTTTGTGTAAGCCATTATAATGCAGCAAGTTGAAAAAGCTGAGAGCGTAATACAGTGTGCTTTCAACCAACTCAAAGTGGTAATGTAAAGTTGTCGCCCAAGGATGGAAAGGCAATATGACCGTTGTGTAAGCATGCATGGAGAAGAAAAGACGAAAAGAAGAAAGAGAATAAAAAGGAGATGAAAGTGTTTTTAGAGTGGAAAAACTTTTTTAAGTAACTACACATTAGGCAGCCTCATGGCTTTAGCTCAATACACATAAAACAAGGGTATTGTGTAAAATCAACTGTTAGGGCTTCATATCATGTTATAATGTTATTCTCTCTTCAAAGACATTCCTGGAGTGACGCTTTGATTCTTTCATGCATATTTGAGAAATCATTGAATTTCCTCTGGCAGTCATTCGGGGGTGCCTAAATACTTGCTCATACAATGTGCCACCAAAGCTCCTCCTTGGAGCTGCAGTCTCCAGCCGAGCTTCAGCCTCACAGAGCTCCCCGACTCGCGCTTTTCCCACATAGCATCTCCAGACTAGCAAACACCTGGTGGAACTGCACGTCTGTTTGTATAATACAAACTACGTCTCGTGCAATGCTCCAAAGAATGGATCTAAATGGGATAATGGAACAGCAGTGTTGTTGTGATGATGTACTGAAGGCGAAGTGTCTGAAAGAGCAGGAGCTTCCTAAAGATAGAAAGGCCAATGTCAAGATATCAAGTGGTGAAGTAAAACATTTTTTAGATATACTTGGTGCATACAGCTGTCTATGAATGACTAAACCTTACAAACCAACTGAGAACTTTTTAGATTAGCTTCTGCTGGGACAGAAATGCTTTCTGTCTACAAGTGTAACCTTTCAATGGGCACCTTGCAGGATGATGTCCTGAGCGCCTGTGTAAAGCTACGACATTACGTATTTATCTGTCACTAAAATACCAAAAGCGTCTGTCATAAAAAATACAATCCACATATAATTGCTGTCTAAATTCCCCAACTTTACAGCTACAGCAGGCTCTGATGATAAACACACTCTTTGCGAGCACAACTGTGGTCTGTGAGGCTTGTCAGAAATTATGTGAATAAATTTTTACAAACAAGCAAGTCCTATAACGCCTCAGAATAAATCTTTTGTACTTATGCAAAAGAAAATTAATCAATTAATTGTTCAAATGTCCAAATACAGAGCTTTTTTTAACTTGCTGACAAGAAATTGCTTATTGCATAGGGATCAGGCAACATTATAGAGTTTTTATTTCAATTGCACTCAGGTTGTGTTTACATAGAGCTCACGCACAACAATGTTAACTCAAGGCACTTTGCAAAAAAACCCCCATAAAAAATCAGTATAGCTGGAGCTCCTTCCACAGGAGAGGAACATGATAACTAAAACTGTTCTACTTAAAATAATTTGTAACCAACAAAAGATTGACTATAAAATAATCATCAGTTATGTATAGTGGAAGTTAATTAGAAGGGGCTTAATGCACATGTCAAGCACCCCAAGTGTTTATATTATGGATGGGCTTTCCTTAGTAAGATTTGCTCTTTTAGAACTGATTGACTAACCAGGAAATATAAGCAAGACAAGCTCTCTTTTTAGTTTCCATCAGAGTTTTTAAAATAATGTGGTGATGTACTGCACCACATAATTTTAAATTTCACTTTGGATCTTTCTCCCATTTTGTACAAGTTGCCAACTTCTCTGCTGAAACTGGTACCTTGAGAGTGGTTAAATAACCAGCACAGCTGCAGATCGGTACGCAATAAAGAGTTAAATCAGTACATACAAAAGAGCGCATTTTCGTAAAAGAAAAGGTAAAGTTAAGGTGAAGTACTACTTTAGGTTTTTCATAACACAACAGTAGGACACAATACAAGATGAATTGATCAATCTTATTCAGAATCAACAGGCATTCACAGCAAATGGTGTTAGATTGTTCTGCAGCTGGTTTAAAACTCCCCTGTGGAGCAAAAAACAAAAAACAAACTCCTTTTCTTTCTTACTTGTTACAGCTGTTTTTTTTAACTAAATGTGAAAGTTTATCAGTGCACATACATATGAAGTGTATGATTGTGCAGATGAAATATATGCAAAATGTATTATGATATGTATTGCAGCACCATTTTATTCGCTCAATAGAAAACATTTTTCTGCCCGTATTTGATATTTATGAAAATCTACATGTTAGAAGAAAACGTAGAGAAATGAGTGAAACTGAGCAAATTGTTTGTTGTTACTGAACAGACAAAAATGGCAGTAAACTCGACATAATTGTGGTGTATGCCTTACGTTGCACAGGTGCAAGGTTTCTCTTTCAGTTTTCACTGAGTTCTACAGAAGATCCATTTTTGATGAATACCAAGTCATTTTTCCGCTCCAACCATTTGTATTTGCATTGGTACATTTGTGCAGCAGTAAAGTATAAACATTTTGACGGAAAAGAAGCACCTAAAATTACTCTTCTAATTTTGTTTAATTTCAATTAATTACACACTCATTAAAAGTAATAGGTGAGACATGCTAATAAGTCACATTTCCACTCACTGCACATAGTGAGGTTAACATGAAAACTTCTCACACTGAAAAAAAAAGATTGCTCTTAAGAAGAAATTTCATCATTTGGGTAGATGTGATGAAACAACTCCATATGATTAAATGTAAAAAAATAAATTAATTAACGCTTTTAATCTTTCAGTGACCACACAAGAGTTCAGAAGTTACACTACGAAGAAGTTTTACAAGTGTATTGAGTTGCAGGGTTGTCAGACATTAATATATATAGATGTTTAATGAAGTTTAAGTTTCTAGTATTACTTTACTGAATTTCTCTTTAAGGGAAATAAATCCCCCCAAAGCACATGATAGGACTCCTTGGGTGATCAGAAAACTTGAAAGAGGATCTCATCCTAAGAGTTTTACATTTATCACAAATCTTCCATCTTCCAGTAGCATTAAACTATATCTTTAAGAAAACATCACCTTTTTTTTTTATCACTATCTAATTTACTGGAGATGAATCAAAAGCTCTTATTTTCTGTTACAGGCTCTACCAGTTTTATTTTCAGTAAAATGGATAACCCTTTTCCTTGTGATTTCTGCTACAGCGGATTCAGTTAATTATGTCACCTGTTTCTCACTCCAGTTTTTAATGTCTGAATTTTTAAGCTAATAGCATGGCTTTAATATCAATTACACTCTTCTGTGTCCAATAAGCCATTAGTAGAGCACTGCTTGTCCCCTCCTGGGTGCCTCTCATCTGAACATCCCGTGTAAGAGCCAGGACCATTATTCCTCTCTTCATCATCGACTCCAGAGTCTTCCCCTCTGTCACCTTCACCAGCGTCCAGACTGTATTATTTTCTGTCCACATTTCATCATTATGAAAATGAGATGAAAAGGGGAAGAATGGTTCAAACAGAGAAAACAAATGGACTAATGGACTTGCAATCTCTCTGAACAGACCAAATATTACAGAACATTATGACTGTTCCAGGAATCATACGAGGTCAGATGAAACGCTGTGAATAAATGAATATAAGGCTATTTTGAGCTATAACCTGTTTCATGAAAACATTACTAGTCTGATCGAACAGGTCTCTTCCAGGAAAACAAATCCCCCAAAGAACAAAACCAGGTTCCCTGCATGATCATATGTGGCTCCTGTTAGGATTTTCATATTTAGCTTAAAATTGCTGTGTACCAAGAAGGTCAGATTGGGAACAAAACTGTAGCCTTAAATAAATTACCTATTGAGTCACCACTTTTGTAGGTTTTTTCTCCCCACCAGATAACTACAAAAAACATTTATATCATGCTATTGTCAGTAAGATGAATGACTCCTTTCATTTTGACTGCAAACACATTAAAACCACTTCGCAACAACTCACCCAAAAATTAGCTAATCGCTGTCAAATGTTTAAAGACTTAATTATAATTAAACATCAGGTGTGGATGTCAGTGTGGGCTTACCAAGGGGAAGGACTAATTGATATATTTTGTGTCAATGAGATTAAAAATGAGCAGCAGAAGGTTGTAACTACATACAGCAGGGCTTAATGTCAAGTTTTCATGCTACTCTTAACGACCAACTCTGTTTGCCAAGCAGCTTCTGATCAGGTATTTAAACTAATTCTGCAGAAACTCAGAGGACTTTGAGTTATCTCAATCTTTTTGTGTATTTCAGTAAGTTATGGTTTTATTCTGAGTCTTTTACAGTTATCACAATGTTTCTCTTGTGTTTGGTTTATTTTTATTTGGAGATTTTTTTTTTATCCATTTGTTTGTTGTTTCCCAGTTTACTATGTTTTGCTTTCTTATGTTTAGTTTTGTCATTTCTAGTCATTTACCCTCAGCTTCTGCTCACCTTTTGCTGCAGCAGTTTGGTTTAATTATGTCACCTTTACTGCACTCACTTGACAGTGCAGTAGAGCATCGAAACACAGCAGGGTGTAAGTAAGCTACTAAGTAAACTTGTTGATGTCGGCAGGCTACAATTGATGGAAAGTACTGTACTTCTTTACTTTCAGAAAAAGAGGGCTTCTGAAGTGATGGGGAAAAAAATCTATGTGCAAACGTAAAGAGGTCATAGTCTGCTGTGCTCAAGATGTGATTTCAGCTCGAGAAAATGGTTTGAGATTAAGTCTAAGCAATGCGATGGAAAAGGGGATTTCGCTCTAATCCAGGCTGTTCTTTGCAGCCAAAGTTACCCAAGGCATGTCAAATGCTCTAAGTACCCTACAGATAAGTAAAAGATGAAGGAGAATTGGGGAATTTCCTACGCATGAAAATATTTGATATGGTTATTTTAATGTATTCTGTGGAAACTGTCACAAACATCTGTTAGAATGGCACCCTGTCACCTGAGCATGATTACGCTTTGATTATGTTTATCTCTCTGGAGACAATGCATACATTTAGAGACAAAATGATAGAAACAAATGGACAGATCTGTTTCTGTCTCAATTTTATTTAAAAAGAAGCAAAAAAGAGAAAAATATCAAACAATATTCCTTTCTTTTGCCTCTTTCTTCCTCTTGCTTCACATCTTGGGAGTAAATATGTTACAAAAATATCTTTTTCACATTAAACTAGGAAAATGATCTGTTCCTACATTGCCCTATACAGTCCACATTTAATGGGTTTACATGTATGTTTACTTCCTGAGGTCACCTCTGTCTCAAGCATACTTGAAATAAATGACGCTTTACTTGATGCTGTGAAGAAAAGACTACACTTAACACAACGCGTGTGATATGCTGTGAGCTGAAGGCGGGCCTGGCGGGTGTTTATTTTGCTCATGTGCAGACTAAAGTGCTAGACTTTTGAAGTGCCAAAGTGTGGAGGGGAAAGAGTATGTTCTGTTCCCCCTAGGTGATAGATTCTGCTTTGGCAAATGCCAAAAGGATCAACCAGATGCTGGAACATCTGCGAGTTTAGTTCACTCTCTGAAAACTCCATATGGCAACGCTCCCCTGGTGGTATGGGTAAGAAAAATAATTAATCCTTTCATTATTCATCATTTTCACGGCGCTTCCCCTCGTATGGTGACAGTTGTAAAAGCAAACACTGCACTTGTTGACACATGGCAGCACTGTTCATTTCCTAATATGCTAATGATGAAGTTCCTTCAGCATCCAGTTTGTTCACTTACTTTTGTTATAAATTATTGTAAAATGTGTTGATCATATTGAATTGACTATAGCAGAACACTGACATGGTGCTTCCATTCATGTTGATTAAAACAAATAATATATTTTTCTTATTCTATTACCATCATAACGCACTAAAATATTTATAAAAATACTCTATCAATCTAAATAGTATGTCAAACACAACCAAAGAAATTTACATATTTGTTCTCTGCTGTTAAGAATGGTTACACTTGAATAAATGTGTAGCCATCTTGCTTTTGACCAAAAAAAACTTCCTATATAGGAAACTGTTGCTGTAATACTGCACCTGAAATAACAGACTTATATATTACACATCAAGAACTTCAAGGCAAGAGGTGTGATTGTAGTGACTAAGACTTAGCATGCAATGACACTTTCTATTTCTGAAGAAGCATGTAGCAGCTTGCTCAGTGACAGTAGCTGGTGAGTGTGAGTGTATTTGCTTTAAAGCGATGAGTTATGGATGGATAAAGATCTTGTCACAAGAAGAGCATCAAACTACTTATCATTTTAGAAAAACAATAAATTACAGATTAAAGTCCTGCTGGATGTATAGAAGAGGAACAGTGGAGAACTTGTGCATCGCTTTTTTCTCTCATAATCCTCTTTCTAATTATTTTTGGACATCTGGAAGATCATTTGTCCAGAAAAAAGTAGTTCTGTGTCCTTCCAAGAGGGAAAAATCTTGATACAATCCATGTGTGGCATTTCTCTCATGAGTTGAAGTGGGTTCACCCTCAGTTCTGTTCAAGAACACCATCATGAAGACATAGTTTGAATCAAAAGTAACCCAAATTAACTATTTTCTCTATTCTGAAGCCTGGTTTGAACTTCAGAAAGTTGTATTCACCACATCCAGGTCGACACACGTTTGAGTTGCAGTCGATGGCTGGCCTTGTCACAAGATTTGTTTATTAGCAATCAACCATGTAGCTAATAAACTGGCTTAGAAATGTATGTACACTGTGTTTATTAATAATAATAATAATAATAATAATAATAATAATAATAATAATAATAATAATAATAATAATAATAATAATAATAATA
>CAEFZY010010177.1:0-23814 GCA_903066815.1 Brachyrhaphis roseni
TGTTGACATTCCCTTTAGCGCAGCTCCTTCTAATGGATGCATAACGTAACCTCAGCCTCTACTGTAGCGTCTATTCTGTGCGCCTTATAATGCGGTGCGCCTCATACATGGGGAAAAAATGTTATATGCGATTCATTGAAGGTGCACCTTATAATGCGGTGCGCCTTATAGTGTGGAAAATACGGTAAACATTGTTTTCAACAAATAAATTGCTTCAGGGGAAATATGTATTCTACTTACAAAAATGGTAAATCCAAAGTTCCTAAAATGGAATGCTAGGGAGATTGTCTAATTATAAGGTTCTCCTGCAGTGGAACAAACTCTCAGCTTTAATTTATGATTCAGACACCCTGTCTAATTTTAATACTATGGTTAAATTTTCACACAGTTCAGGCTAACTGAGGTTACCCTGAACTATTTCTGCAGTTATGTTGCTGTATGCTTCGGATGATAGAGAACCTACTGACCACTCTTGCTAAATTGTCTTACTTCTCTCCAATTTGGCACTATGTGCAGTTATTTTTTGCATTTAACTTTGCGTACTCCATTTCCTCTTCATAGAAGCCACATGCCTGGCAATTTGTTTTGCTTGGAAGGCTTGGAAGGGACATGTTTAACCATGTCTCTTTCCTAGAAAAACGCAATTCAGCTAACTATTACTGTGGCTGTATGTGCTCTGTTTCATCCTACACACTTGCAAATTGTAACAGATCTTATCTGGTTAGCTTTGTTTCTCTCCAAGATGAAATCAGCAAATGAGTGGAGCCATTTACTCAATGTTTTCTTTAATGTAGAAAGTACTCCTGGATTAGTGCTTCTGTGTTTTTAGGGGATTTTGTGTCAGCTCTGTCTTCTTAACCCCCTAGTTGTGGCAGATGGCCACTCACACTGAGTCAGATTCTGTTGGAGGTTTTTTTTTACTGTCAGGCATTTTTCCTCTACATACACTACATACATGGTTAGTACAATGGATTGCTGCAAAGTTAATGACTCGATGACAGAAAATTAATTTATTTCTTCTTATTATTATTTTAATAATAAATGTAACATGACTGCAATGTTTAATAACTAGGACCAAGTTGGAATGTATACATTTGAAGTTGAAACTGTCTGTATGATTGGATTGAACTGATAATGTATTTTGTAATTGTTGTAAAATGCCTTGCATAGATGTTTGTTGTGAACTGGAGATATATAAATAAATAATCCAAAACCAGATGAGAATTTCTTATGTGTGTTGTTGATATAATTGTCTTGCTGAAATATTCAACCTTGTTTCATCTTCATTTTCTAATCAAAAATGCATTATGAGTTCCTTTATTCATTCATCCTTCAATGAATGAAGTGTACCAGTACCGTGTGCTGAAAAAGAACTCCACACCAAGGTATTCTCATATCCAAACCATAAAGATTCTCTTTAGCTTTGTACTGCCAAAACAGAAGAGTTTACAATCACAAAATTGCTGATGAGTTTTGAAGTGCAAATGACCACATTCCAAAAAATCAATAAATGCCACTATAAGATCAATTTAAAATAGGCCCCAAACCCTGATATTTACCAGCACATTTTTTTTTATCTTGAACATTGCAGTCTTGCTTTTTCTTTAATTCAACTAGAATGCTTGTGAAAAATTAAAAGATTATAATTACAACAGTGGATGTTAGTTTTATGCACAAACTGCTTTGACAATCTTGTTGTTATTTATTGTGAAACTACGTGCAGCATAATATAAAATGTGATGAAATTTAACTTTTAGAGAATATTTTGTACCGTCATTTGTTACAAATGACGGTACTGTCATTCCAACTTGGTCCATCCCTGGACCAAGTTGGAATGTATACATATGAAGTTGAAACTGTCTGTATGATTGGATTGAACTGAAGTTGCTTTAATAAGCACTCACTTTTGTGAGTGCTTATTAAACACTCACAAAAAGGTTATAAAATAACAAGTTAAGCAGGGTAAAATCTATTTCATGCTGTTTACTAGTGTCATGCACTACTTTTCCAAACAGATTTTTTTTTCAGATAAAATATATTAATCTTGTTCTTACTCTTAACTCTAAGAAATCTACTTTTGAAAGGTTTCCTTTAAAGGATTCCTAAGTCTGAGATTCTGCTATCCACCAAAGCAGACCTAAACTCTACGCCGCATAGCTCCTTGTTTATTAAATAGCTGGGTTTACATATTTTCACATTCACTTTCATTTTTAAATCTACGTGTGAAAAATTTCAGCCTAACTTGGTAAAATAGACATTAAATGAAATTAAATGTTTGCAGAAAATAAAACTGCTTTATGTGTTAATGCAGCATTTTCGGAATGGAATATTTTCATCTTGGTAAAATAATATAAATTAAAAAAAAAAAGTTAGGTCACCCTTATGTTTCTATTTACACAAATACTGTTCTGCTTCACATTCAGCCCTCACTCTTATTTGCTTTTCCACACCTGAATTTAGAAATGAATTTTAAATCAAGGTATTTTTTCCCAGCAAGGTTTATTTTCCCATCAGAGACAATACGTACTGCCTGAATCCTCAGGGCTTTTATCCATTCCTTTGAATGTGCTTCCAAACAGGCCCTCAACTTCCAGCAAACACCACCCCTCCGTCACCCCTCCCTCTCTCTTGCTATGTAAATATTCCATGAGCGGCAGCCCCCGCACTGTGGACCTACAAGAATCTGTCTAGAAAATCTCATCTTTGACAGCAGGTTGGTTGAAACCAATACAGTACCAGTACAATAAGTGGTATATCTTTTCTTTGAGAAACAGAAGGGAGTGAGCAAGTCATAATTTCAATATAGGTGTTGATTTCGAGTAATAAACAAGTAGAGAAAAAGCAAGACTTTTTTTTTTCTCACTAATATAGGTTTTCAGTTTTTAACACCAGCTTGATTCATTCCATACAAAGAGGAAGAAAGTCATAATAAAAGAAAAAAAAATCTGGAAATATCCTATCTACAGTCCTCATATAGTGAAATGCATCCCTGTTAATTATGGAGATCATAGGTCAGTTCTGAATGTGCATAATAACAAATAATCTTTGCCGACAAATCACCTGTCACATTTTAATTTCCCTTTCATAATTTATTTTAGCTGGTGAGGAAGTGTGAACTTCTGTGCTAGGAAATGCCTTGAAGAGAGCTGCTTAATCATTAATAATGAATAAAATACAAGCATAGCGTAGGGATGATACTAGTAACTCAAGTGTCTTCTGTAGCCTGTAATCCAACTTATCAATCATAAGCCATTGATCAGTCTACGATAGCTTCACTATTAACCCTCTCTTATCTCTTCTACTTTAACAAAATAATTCGTAGATCCTAGGTGTTTCTCGAACTAACCTTTACAAGGCTTAGTTGGATTTATACATGATCCTATCATTTGCAAAAATCTTTCATCCCATTCATCTTTTCACTCTCACTACTGTAGGTGGAAATCCAACTCTAGTGAGTCTTTTGCAGCTTAAGCACTCATTCAACCAGTGGCTGCTTTGTGAGACGGACTCTGCATTAATACAGACATTCCCCTGAAGCTCAACCGGATGTATTGCGAAATGCTGTGCAGAGAATATTTGAGCATAACAAGCACTATTTTTTTTTTTTTCAGTTCATCCTGTTAGCGCCTTGTTCTTTGTACTTTTCGATCTGAAATATAAAGCCCGAACATAGAGCATTGGATTTATCTGGCTTTTGTTGCTCCTTGGACAACATTGAGATACTGCTAATTGGAATTTCTACGATCAAATAATTAGCCTCTCTGGCAGACAATGGAAGATGAATTTCTCACATAATCACTAAATTGAAATGATAACAAAGTTTCCAGACAACACATGTCAAGAGGGCAAACAGAAAATTATACCACACAAACTTCAGCTATTGAATTACAAGTGTAAGAGAATTTTCTTCTGAAATGTCTACACCTCAGAAGAGAAATATTCTGAATCAATGATGGAATACAAAAACTTCATTTTAATGAATTCATCATTCTAAATCTGAAATTCACCAGGCTTATTTATGTTGCAGTGGTAAGTAGGATTAAATGAAAACAGATGTTTACAACCAATAAGAAGATAAAAGCTTTTTTGCAAGCTGAGGAGGTAATTCAAATATCTGAATCAAATGTGTTGGTGAAGAAACACCTAAAGAAATACAGGACACCAACCTAGGACTGGAGCAGGCCCACCTGTATAACAGGTTCCAAAAAATATAAAACATAACTGAGTGGGTGGAGGTTAATTTTTGAGCAAATTTAATGTAATTGTCAAATGTAATCACAAGACACTTTTAGAAACACTAGAAGATTGATGAAAAACTGCTTCACAATTTCACCAAACAAACAGTAAAATTCAATAGAAATACTAAAAAAGAGAATATTTTTTTAAACACATTTCTACAGTGCTGGTCATGGGATGTGCATATTTTTAAAAGTAAGACATTCTGTATTTTTAAGGCAGCAATCGCAAATAGCTGAATCAGCTCTCAATTTCAGTTGTGATCTAGGAACATTCAGTAAGCTGTGTTGTGGGGGGCCGGAGTGCTCTTAAAGGTGTGTGGATCACATAGAAGGATCAGAGATCACGTAGGACTGGATCATTAAAAACTTTACAAGCAAGTAATTAAATTTCAGAATCCAGCAGGATAACAAACATAGCCTACAGCATGGGTGTCTAAAGTTGGTTCTCAACAGCTGGGATATCTTGCATGTTGTAGTTCTCTCATTGGTGGTAGTTACCTCCTCAGCACATCAACGTTCTGCTAACAAGCCTTCATTTAAGGCAGGTATATTGAACCAGGAAAGAGAACTAAAACATGCAGGATACCAGTACTTGAGGACGAACATTGGACACCCCCCTGACCTACAACTAAAGCTAGAGTGGGATTGTTTAAAGGGTATTATGTAAAATCAACTTTTTAAGCTATTCATCATAAGATTATTCCCTTATCAAAAACATACCTGGAGTGTTGCTTTGTTTCCTTTATGCATGTTTGAAAAATCCTTTAATCTCATTGTATTTATTTGTTTCAAGGATAACCCCTTGAGATGTGCCATCAAATTTTGAGAGGGGTCCTTATCTCTTATAGCATACATTCTGGTGTTTGGTTTTACCGAGAACTGCGTTTTCCATGCAGTCCCTCTCCAGAGCTGCAGTTTCCAAGCCAAGCTTCCACTTCACAGATGGCAAAATAATCATAAAAGGTGGGATAGTGTTTTAAGAATTATTCCTAATAGTTTGGAAATGTCATGATATTTAATCATGTATGCACACTTTTGATTGGGAACATGCACTTACAACTGTCATTCTTTGCGAAGGGAATTTTTCTTTATTTGACTCAAAACATGACACTTGAATTCTTTAATAGCTTGGCTGAATAAAAAAAGTAAATGTTCCAACATTATGTTGTTGCTGCTCTAAGTGACGTGAAAACATACTGGAGATGGCACAGGCACAACTCTTATGTAATGTTCTTTAGTAGATGAGCTTTAACCACTGCTCTAGTACAAGATAAGCGGAATGAAAAACCATGTTCCTTCATTACACTAATTGTGATTTTAATTGTAGCATGCCCAATTTGAATTATGGTTTTAAAGTTTTATTCTGACAAGCATGCATTTTGAAAAGAAGCCTATAGTAACAAATATAGTTTTCAGGAGCTCTCAAATATTTTTCCTCACACCTATTGTTCAATGATGCTTAAATTCGCTGCTAACAATACAGCACACACATGCCTCATTCTACTCCAATAAAAGCAAACATCCTAATTGTTAACTGTCATTTTTAACACTAGAGAGCTCAATCATTTTGCTGAAGCCCACCTTGTCTGAGGAGCAATTGCCTGCATCAACCTGTCCAGGGTAATGAGACTGGCTGAAAACTGCCTGCACCACTGCTTTCCTGCAGCCCAGCTGTCCCCTGTGATATCCATCTCCTGAGTTTGGTCTGGCTTGTCAATCTGAGCTTGAGGTAGGCTCTGCCTCTGCTGATCGCATCTGCTCACATAGCTGCTTTCAGCAATAGGAACGGTCACGGTAAACTGTGTTTGTGTCATCACAACCAGACAGTCCATTTAAATTGCGACACACAGCTTTACAGGGAATTTCCTCCTCTAGCGTTTCAGGGATATAAGATGAATGTGCTTATATGGTCTGTTATTCAAGAGGATGGGCTTCATGGATGCATTGTTTGGATAACTATTTGATTTAAAAATCTGATGAAAGTTAGGTCTTTTCAAATGCATCAGCAATAAAATTGTTGGTATTATATTAATTTTTTCTTCAACTTTACTCCTGTTTAATCGTTTCTGCAGCAAGTGACTTTTATTGAATAGGAGTGACAGCTGGTGCAACTCACTCCCTCTCCATTACACATTAGAGCCTGTCACAACCTGTCCATCTCTGCAGTCAAGAAGCTGGAAGAAAGCAGAAATGTTTGGTGCCAAAAAAGTGAAACGCATTTTCTATTATGCTAAAAGTGCACTTTAAAATATTGTTTATATTATGTCAATGAAGATGGTCAGTGAAATCTAGGTTCTGTCAATTTCCACGTCTTCTAAGAGATGTGGAAATAGCCATTTCAATTTGCCATCAAAGCAAATCTCCAATCTCAAAAGTAGGATGGGATGGACCAGAAAATTAGAATTTATATTTGTTTAATTAGATTATACAGGACATCTATTTCTAATTGTGTATCAAGATCAAATTGTTGCAATAGCCAGATTATACAGAGGATCAATCCTAGAACTATTTTTTCTATTTATGTGACTGGCTTCCAAATGTCCACGCTCCAGTTATGTTTGCCAATGTTACAACTCTTTTTCATGCCTATTCAAACTTTAATTCACTGGTTATGAGTCAAGTCAGTGTTTATTTATATAGCACATTTACAACAGTCTCAGCTGACCAAAGAGGTTTCACAACATCACAACGCAATGAATGTCATTGCTGATTTAAAAATTATTATTGAATAATTTATTGGCTGAATGCGCTGCAGCAGAATTGATCTAATTAAATTTTTAGGTAATTTATCTTGAAAATTCTTTAAGACTACTGATGATAGGAATCAGAAAGCACACTGACTGGTTTTGGAAAATATATATTAGCTAGAAAAATGCATTTCCTGTAAGAAAATAGTGTGAATATTTTTGATGAAAATTGCAGAAGAATTTGAAGTGAATTGCAGAAAACTTGCAGAAATGTAAGAAATTGGCTAAATGTACACAGAAGAAGAAGAGTGCAAACTTTCAGTCAATGCAAAAATTTTAAAGAAATTGCTGTGGAATACTGCTTTCACACCGTTACTGTTAGGTCACACCAGCTAATAAGGTAAAATGAGCTAAAAAGCTAAAGTTAGCTGAAATATGAATGATAGCATGTAGGCTATCACTAACAAGTTGGCCTATGATAAAGTTCACCATGATGTGTGAAAAAATCTATGTAGCTATAATCTAAAATTAGCTGGTAGGTGAAACTAGCTAATAAACTAATAATAGCATCTAGTCTGGCACTAGCATGTTGACTGACAATGACAAACTCCATGCAGAGTGAAAAAGAAAAACATGTAAAGACTAAATAACTAAAACTAGCTAAAAACTAATTGCATCAGCTATCCCTAGCTTGTTGACATACAATAACAGCGTGTTATTGTTGAAATCTCATCTGTACAGAAGAATTAAATTTATCAAAGAGGTGAGACACAGTCTTAATAATTAATCAAAGAAACTCATCCTTGTCATTATTGTTCAAAAGCACAAGCATTCAGATGCACAAGCATTCTACTAGCAGATATGAAGACTTCAATTCAGCCAGACATGGTCTGTAACGAGTTTGTTCATGTGCCTTGAATGCTAGCAATTTTTGTCATCTTGAAATATTCAAGGACATTGTCAGGTATGGGTTCTGTAGTGTAATGATTAGCAATCTGACTTCTGAATCCAGTTTGAGTTTGAGTCAGAGTGTGGAAAAAAATCTTTCTAAAAATATTATTGAAGTTTCAATTGAAAAATGGTCTGTTGTCTGCGATAGGAGGTTTATGTCTACTCCAAAATCATGCTTAGAAGTTTAAAAAAATTGTCTCTGAAAATAGTAATAATTTTATAGTGTAGAATGATAATCCAGAAAGGAAATGTATGGATTGACCTAGTATTGAATAAAGGCCATCCAGAAGTTATTAATTCTTTAACAACAGTCAGTCATAAAAAAAAAGAATGACTGTAAAGCTCTGAGTATTAGTTGTCAGGAGAACCTGGGTTATTACACCAATGATGATGAATGGCTCAAAATATTGTCAGATAATGGGAAACATATTAAAGAGCCAAGGAGAAATGTATTCATTATAAAATGCAAAAAAAATATTTTACTCCATCAAGGCTCTACAGAATGTGTTAACTAATCAATAATGCTGGAAATGTCATTCAGAATTTGAAACCTTTTCACATGCAATTTAGGAATATGTTTTCCCATTTTGAGTACCAAGTACCAAGTAGTACCAAGACACAGGAAAGTGGCAGAGCATGAAAATGCACATATCACCAAGACAATGCTTATGGAGAGAACAGACAGAATAACTTAGTATATCAATCAAAACATAAAAACACAGCGACGCTGGTCAGAGAGAGTCTCAGATTACGGAACATCGTTCTTCTTTATTTAAATTTAACCTTTATTTAACCAGGTAAGTTGGCTAAGAACTTATTTACAGCAATGACCTGATCGAGCCAAATGCTGATAAAGAAAATTTTAAAATATTACGGGTCTGCTTTTTTTATTGACCTTGAAATGTGCTAAGTGTTTCTTGCTATCTGTTCTGCATATTATTGTGGTGAACAAGCAAATTAAAAACAAAACTAAACATGCTCTAGTACAATACTTGAAGACTTGAGAGGCACAAATGTCTGTTTAGTCAAAAAGGCCCATCAAAAATGCCAATTGAGTTACTTACTACTTACAAAGTCACCAGATCATTCCAAGGAATGCTTGCAGAGTTAAGGCCACCTGTGCTGTCCTGCACATGTGCATTAATGGGAAACTACCTCACACACACCCCAGTGAGTAGTGGGGTATATTAATGGGGTAATCTCTTGAGTACATCTCTAAGGGATCTGGTGAGTAACACCACTAAGAAGTCCTATCATTTCCTCTGGGGGCCTTTCCAGGTGTGCTAATAGGATATCAGAGCTTTCCAAAGAATTTATTTTGCATTGGAAGACAAGAAGAGGTGAATTACAGAGGCATCTTCATTTAATGACAAGTTATCTTCTCCATTTCTCAGCTCTCCAGTCATCCAGACAACTTGCTACACATTTACTCCAGCCAGGTCCCCAGCATGGGGATGACCCATCAGTCTGCCATGCGTTACACAAGCCAATCTGTTGGGATGATAAATGATAAGCAGGAGCTCAGTGCTGTTGGATCTGTCAGAAAAAATCTTGGATGTGAGGGATGATGGGGTTGCCACACCAAAACATGGCGTGGGCTCTCAGCGGGTACAGACCACCGGACCCGGTGCCACCAATTAATGTTTGTCTTACTGCACCCTGGATATCAAGAGAGTGCTGCACACCATGCAGGCATAGCTCTGCCCCTGCAAATAACAGCCGAGCAAATGTGCTTTACTCCAGGGAACATGAGAAAAGATGCAAGGTATTATGTGAATATCAAACAACCAACAGCGACAATTAGTCTGGAGATCCTTTGGGAATGGGGGAAAAGAACTTTGAACACACACAAAAGAGAAAAAACAGCTTTACTCCTTTTTTTTTTCTTTTTACAAATTTTATTTGTACTCTACAAGAGACTACTCTAATGACAGGAGACCTTTAAAAAAAACAAATCATAATAATTGACACCCATCTCACTACTTCCTCCATACGCACATGCGTCACTACGTCAACAAATACATGACAAAAACAGTTGAATAGGGCACTGATCTGAGCATGATAAACCTTGAAGTCAGATAGAGAGGAAGCCTTTTACCTTCCCCCTCTCCAACAAGCATGCTGTTCTCTCTGCCCTCTGCCATGTCTGCATCTCAATAGCAGCTCTATGTAAATATCAACCATCTGGGAAACCCTTAGACAGCAGAGGGTGCCAAAGCTTTTCCATTTCAGTGCATTTCAGAGGCACACAGAATCCTGCTGCCTTTAAAGATCCAGTTTTAGATGCAACATTTTGTTTCTGTCACATTTAGCAATGTCCAACATCTCAATCATACCAGTTGAAGACAGTAAACAAAGGGAGGGGAGTTTCATGTAAATGCTACAACCTGCCCCTGCCTGTTGGACAAACAGCAAAAACAGCATTATGTAATACCTGTGAGCTGTGATCAATCGTTTTTTGTTAGTTTTTTTTCTGTCTTGACTGCTGCAAAGTTACAGGTGCATCCTTAAAATGTCTTCAGAATGTTATTTTTTATTTCTGCAACTGAACATAAAAGGTAAAATTCATTATATAGATTCATGACACCAAGTGATGTAATTCAAGTGTGTATTTGTGTTCATTTTGATCATTCTAGTTTACAGCTAATGAAAACTCAAAATTAGTTTAACAGAAAACACATAAAACAAGCAAAAAATATCTTCAATACAAGGAAGTCTGCTGACCTGATCGAGTAACAAGGAGGGGAAACCACAGAAGATCATCACTTAAAAAGCTGATTATTTGCAGAGTGCTATATACCAAACAAATTTGCATAAAGTTGAGTGGAAGGATAAAGTGTGGTCACAAGAAAAGTGATGGTTGTTTTTTTGTAAACAACCATCACCTACTGTTGAGTAGAGACGTGCCAACCCGAACGAGGTGGCCATTAATGTTAATTTAATATTTGGAAGCGTGGCCAACACAGACGGAATGGCTTTGCTCACATCTTTGGCAGTCATTGACCAATTACAGCTGTAGGTGCACTATAATTTTAAAATTGCGCTGAAAATCAGTGTCTCTATTCACATCTTCTCCTTCTTTTCACGGATTGGCCCTGTTGAAATTCAACCAGAGAAAACAAGCTTAATGGGGGAAATCCCAGACGGAGCAGTGAAGGGAGATGAAAAAGAGCGAAACTGTATAAGAAAGCAATTGTCGGGATATAACTAAACAATTAGAGCTTCCTTAAGACCACAGGCTGAGTGCCTCCATGTCAGACTGCATCATTGCTGTAATTCAATCGGAATTTATGCAAAAGAAGACTCGACCAAGTACAGCGTCCATACAGTGTACAATACGTTGACATACTTTTCACAAGGCCCACATTTCCAAGTTAAAAATCACTTTTTAGAGTTAGTATTATAGTTTTCCTGATTTTTGGGTTGATTTTAATTGTTAGGCTTAATAATCAAAATAAATAGTAATAACTGCCTAGAAATACATACTTGTTGGGCTTAATAATCAAAATAAATAGTAATAACTGCCTAGGAATACATCACTTGGTTTGGGATGAGTCTACTTGTGAGTTTCAGATTTTTATTTGAATTACAGAATGAAATGAGCAACTCAATGAAAGGCAAATTTACTACAATGCATCCTGAATATATGATCTTTGCAGCTCTCTGAAGGATCAAAAAGGTCTGCACTAAAGTCACTGTGTGAAATACTATTGCTCCTGAAACGGGGGATATGCTCCAACAAGATCCAAGTCGCCACTCTCAGTGATACCTTCACAGCATTTAAATCTAATGGAGGAATGACTCCCAAACCAATCACAGTCCTAGGAAACCGTGAGAAGATGTGAAAGAATAAATACTGTCAAAAAAAGAGAAAAGGGTTATAACAATCTACTACATTTTCTCTCACCTAAAAATTGCAGGAAGCTAATTGTTTGTTTTGAGGCCATCACAGACCCATAGTGTGTCTGCATCTGCTCACATCTCATTTGTTTTCACAGTACCACAGCTTAGGTGAGTAACATTATCTCCTGGTGGTGCAGCCCATCATTCCAGGCACCCACTCGCTGAGCTGTCTGTAAGTTAATTCTGTCTCCTAAAAAATGAGCATCTGTCTGACATTTAAACCACAGGGAGCCCTTGATATGTTGGCAGCTGGAATAAAGAGCATGCACCGTGAAAGTATAGAGAAAGACATGTAGCAGCATAATCTGAAGATTGTCTCCAAAATCTTTAGCTTCGAGTGCCAAATGAGCTTGCGAAGCAGAAGGCTGGCCAGCGCTTCAAGTGACAGATGCCTGATATGTTTGGCATGGATTAGCTAAAAGCTTATTTCCGCACTTTTTCTGTCACTGCGGAGCTTAGGTTTCTCAGACAATGCGCCGTTTTTCCAAACTATGTGTAGGCTGTGAATCGGCCAAGCAGTAGAGCTTTTGCTATTGAACAGCCAGCGTTTTAATGCAGATGGAATCTGTATTACTGTGGGATATTTAATAAATTTACCAAGTTGTTTTCATGTTATTCCTGTAAATAATGCAAAAATAGTTGAGATCTGTAATTGACACTATCTTCTGCTGGTTTCACTCGCTACGAAGAGCAATAGATGAGCAATCTAAACACTCAACCAACCACTTGGTAAACACTACTGTAAAATATACAAATTAGACATCAATCTTTTTCAAAGCAAATTTAAACACGCATTTGTTAAACGTCAAGCACTTATGCAAAATAAAAAGCTCCATCCACCTCACATAATGTTCCATCCAGCATCGCCCACAGTGATGGCCAGTCAAATTGGATTAAGCTGAGGTGGCTCGGGGCTTCTCTGCAGCTGCTGCTGTTTGATATGGGGTTTAGGTGTGCTGCAAGTGTTAAGTTGGCTAGACTTAAAAGACCTACAGAGATACATTAATATCTTATTTAAACCACAGACTGTGATGCTAATGACTCATTGGTTGTCCAAATAAAAGTAAAAAAAACTGTTATCATAGATAACAATTACTTTCACTTATAATTACTTTTCAGGGTGTTACTTCTCTACCTTGATTAAAGTATTTTAAGTTTCTCTTTATCCTTCTAAGTTTTTCATCATAAGTACAGACAAAGTTTTAAAAAATTAAAATGCACCAAATGAACATTTGGGTATTTTTATATACATTTCTTTATCCATTCAATGTCAAACTCCTGTACTATGGCTTATAGAATTCTCTGATGATATTAGAAACACAAAAAGTCACCCCATGTAAAAGATCTTCATTGTTATGTGGGTCATGTTATGCCTAGCCTTTATTCTGTTAAAACGCACAAACGCCAAAGTGACCACATGGCCACTTTGGCACAGCCAAGAATTTATGGCTGTGCCAAAGTGCCTCAGGATACATCACAGGTAACTTCTAGAACCAGCTTTTACGAAACAAACAGCAGAATTGATGAAATGCATTGGGCCTTAAATGATCTCTACCAGTCATCCTGGCAAATTGCTCATGTTCTATTGAAATACATTTCCAACAGCGCATAATCTATGTCTTCTGAAATGTTATTTTGTTGTTTGCTTTGCAAATCCATGTAATATTTCAAAAAACGTGTGTTTTAAACACTAAATTCAACATTATTTTTGCACTGTGGTTTTAAATCATTATGTTTAGAATTTAGCTTTCTGCATCACATAGCTTTATAGACATGAGCAAGATTATATCTAATTAGCATCATAAAACATTTCAGTTTGTACATTTCTCCTCTCATTTTTTCCATAAAGGCCAGATTTGTAGGGTGCACCACTGATTGGCATGTCAAAAAAGCTATTAATATAGCAGGTGGAGAGCCACTTTTGATTTTAAATAAGGTAAAAAAGACCTCCTGCTTAAAATAAAAAGAGTTTACAAATATATCTCTAGATTTTATTGTTGAGTTGGAGAGACTTACTGATCACCCAATGCTCTGTCCCTCACAACCATTTCTAGCTGGGGTTAGTGACATCTTGGATAAAGGTGGCAGAAGGAATTTCTCTCCTAAGGGTGAACCAGGATGTAAGGGACTCAGAGCAGCTCCATTGCTCCTTCATATTCGAGAAGTGTCCATTGATGTGTTTTGAGGATGTGCCAAGCATGCCGCCCACATGTATGCCAAGTGCGTTGTTTGGAGCAGGGCCAAAAGGGACATAACCTGTGGGCAGTCTAATAACACAAGAGAATCTGAGCCTTTGACTATGATGGGAAAGTCTTGGTCTCTTCTAAGGAAAGCTGGAGAAGAGTCCTGGAAGAAGGAATGCATTGACACCTCTGCTTGGGCCTCTTACTTTTAGGATTTAGTAAAGAAACAATCTAATCTAATAGGTGGATGAATGTTTGCAACCTTTTCTATACCTTGTATATACGTACATACATACGTCATACATGCATACAAACATGCATACATGGATACATACATATATACGAGTACATACATACATACATACATACATACATACATGTAAGACAGGAACTTGTTTCCCAGTTGTTACTCCTAACAGCAGTAGGTACTGTGTATGGTGGAGCACATATTGTGACTGCTGTTAAACCTCTGATCATAATGCTTGATTAATGTTAGCTAAGATTGAGAAAGTTGGATTGCATTCATAATTTAATTTCAGAGATGCAGTTGGTCAGAGCAGAGTGAATTACTGTAGTGATGGATTTTGGTGCGGATGCAGAGTAATAATGGGGGTGGACACCATTCCTTGTATTTTGTTACTAAGAGGAAGCATTTGGAGGATAAACAGAGGAGAATTAAACACTGCTTCTCATGGGGGCACCTTGGTACTGATGAGTGATAGATGAGGCCTGGTTGCTGATGTGACAAACTGTTGTCTGTTTGTGAGAGGTGACCTTAAACATGCGAGGGTACCACCAGTCATACTGAGGTTGAATTCAACACAGCGAGAGGCGTAGTGATGATCAGGGTTTTTGAAAACTGCTGTGAGGTTGATGAGCATGTTGAACAAACCTAAGCCTTTTGAAGACAAGGAGGTTTTTGGTGACTTTGGGGAGGGCTGAGTCTGGCCTATGTTATGAGCAAAGAATGGAAACAGTTGAAAGTCATCACTGGAGATGAGTTGGGCTTTGAATTGAGAGGAAACAACATGAGTCACTAATTTCTGACAGAAAAGAGAGATTAGAATTTGGAAAAAGTGGAAAATGGTTGCTGTCAGTGAGGAGTCCATGGTTTTTTGTTTGTTCTCATGTTTCTCTTTTTGCTGCTGGTACCTCAGCCAGTTTCAGCATTTAGGTGGCTGAAGCAACAAAAAAAGGATGAGTTAATGATTTCTCCTACAAATCAGTAGGTGTCTGGGAAGTCTTTATTAGCTGCGAAGAAACATTATCAATCCACATTATGAAAAAATTTGCATTTTTGTTTTGCTCATTTAAGTATTGATATATCTTGTCAATATTTGTGTGAATAATATATTTGTAATAATACTTCTAAAAGCTAGATAATGTCTCCCTTTCTGATGTATAAAAATGGCATCAGGTGCCTGGCATAGAATCATAATGAAATCCTTGGGTTCATTAATGTTAAGGTTTTTGTTATGACACCAGACATAAGACGGAATTGCAAAGGATGAGGGCTAAGAACAGCAATATGAAGAAAGGATGAGAGTTGATATTGCCATGGTAACAACTGCAGATTGTGAGCTGTTGTGCAAAGCAGCGGAACATCTTAAAAGAGAGATTTTATGATATTATAGTAGATATCTGACCCACCTCTATGTGCAGTGCAAAAAACACAACAAAAATACTGCATTTATAACAGAGCTGACAAAGTATTTTAGCTTTGTTGAGGAACACGATTGAGAATGAAGCTTTAAGACTGAAAGCTCATAATGTGCATATGTGAGCTGGTCTATCATGTCAATCTAAAACATGATAGACGAGGTGATGAAAACACATTTGCCAAAGTAACGTCTTTTGCCAGGTTTTTGATTTATTCCAAACATTCAACCCTAAATTGCAGATGATAAATGTAACATTTTAAATTTCTAAATGATCAATTTTAACTATGGCTTTTTAATCAAATTTCTCTTGAGTCATTATTGTAAATCAAAAAATAGGAGAAAGGTGCAGGAAGCTGATTTGAAATCCATTTTTATTGTTCTTACTTTCTCACCGATTACCACAGACCATCAATAAACCTGAAGAAATGCAATTGCAAGGGGTTACAGGTTACACAAATCAGTGGGTAAGGTCAGCAGAGCAAAAAACGTACATGTGCAGACTGTGGGGGTGGTTCATTGATGCTACTTGAGTTTGTAGAAGACAGAATTCCTGAATAATTTCTAAAATATTTTCCCAGATTTGGAGTTCTTCAAAGTCCAACATGACAACACTAATCCTGCAGATGAATGGGATTTTGTAAAAATTGTTTGCACTGGAAATTATTTAAAATTGGGGAAACATGTTAGATTTAAAGTAAATGTATTACACTCATATATGCAGTTCTTATGAGAAGAAAAAGTATCTATATCCCAATGTCATTTTTTTGATTTTGTCGCAGTTGGGGCAACTGTGGCTAGTGGTTTTAGTTGCCTTTCAACTGAAAGGATGTCAGTTTGATTCCAGCTTCCTCCTGTGTGTATAAATTGACAATTAAATGACCAACGTTTGGACTAATTGTCCAAAGAGTTACATGTGTAAGGTTTACAACATGATTGTTATTATAAGTATTTTGATTCAGATGAACACTGACACAGGTTTGTGATTGTTTATCAATGCGCCAAATTATTACATAATCATTTTTTAAATAGTTACCTCCTCATTTTGTAATAATCGGTGCAAAATGTACTCTGGCAGAAAGTTTTATAAAATACCGTCAAGGATTTATTACATTTTGTTTTGATTATTAATGTGGTTTTGATGAAATTTTATCAGATTTCGAAGTCAGAATTTAGTACATATTGCAGCATTACAGTGTTGGCTTCTGTTTCTGCTGAAGCCCCTGCTTTTTGAGCAGCCAACTTAGATGTCTCTTTAGAATTACTCCATGCCTAACTGCAAGTGACTGAAGAATGTGATTATAGTTCCTTCCTTGATTAAAAGCTCCACACAAGCATTAGGAGAACAAGCTAATTCAATGCAGAAACCCAAATAAGGGATTTGAACCCCGGACATTCTTGCTGCATTGTTGTTAGCACAGTGTACTAACAGCACAACAGTGCATCATTGCATGAGGGCAACAGCGCATTGTTGCATGAGGGAACGATTTAACGATGCACTGTTAAATCGTTGTTAGCAACAGTGCTAACAACGATGCCACCATGCAGTCCTTCACAAACCAAACAATCCATATAAACACAGCCCTTCTGTGAAAGTCTTAGGGGTTTGTCAGGGAGCATTAAAAGAGCAAACAGCAACCAACAGACACAGACAAGCCATGAACTAAAGCAGAATTAAGACAATGAAAAGTACTCCTAGATTTGAATATTTCAAAGAACTACGTTTAATTCCTAATCAGAGAATGGAATGGGTATTATTCAACCACAAACCAACACAGTTATGACCAAGCCCAAACCTGACAACCCAGACAAAAAAAACTACAGAGATCCAGAACTGAGCAAAGATAACTAGTTTGACAGGTCTTGCATTTCATAAATTTGGCAGCTGTGAAGAGTACCAAGTGGCATTGCAAAGCAAAAGCAAAACATGTGGAAAAAGATGTGGTCAAATGAGACCTAAATTGAACTGTTTACCCTACCAGGAAAATGTCCTGTTTTTGCAAAAACTTTAAAAACACTCTGTACATACTAAATAAATACTGGGCACTTCTGCAAGAAAACCTCTAAAAGATTCCAAAATAGTACTGAGTGGGGTGGAGGTTCAACTTAAAGCTGGACCATAATAACAACCACATAACCAGTTACAATGGAATGGTTTAGTTTAAAGCACTGTGGTAGAAAATTGCAGTGAAATAAACAAAAATATTTATTGATGGAATACAAAAAGATGAAATGTATACAATTCATGTTCAAAACCTGTGTCCTCCTTTTGATAATTAGACTCCAGGTTTCAAGAGTCAACATCATATCACCAACATAATCTGACAAGCTTTGAAGCCAGACTATTGAACCGACACATGCATGAGGGAACATGCAAGCGTAACACAATAACACCTAGCCAGCCAAAATTTGACAACTTTATTGAGACAAGAGGACAGCATAAACCACTCTGTGTAGCTCTGAACATTTGATGCAAGAACATTCTTGTATATGTTATTTTGTGAAGTCTGGTATCCTGCTAAGTATTTATATATAGACCTTCAGTGGGAGCTTTTAGCATCACAAGCATCCCTGTTTGTCACTGATAAGGTCTCAATGTCATAAAGATCAGAGGGGTAGTTGAGCCCAGTGGATCAATAACTGCAGATGTTCTGCCTGCGCACAGTTGGTAATCTTTAAGTCAGGGGCTCACACAGCACAGCTGAGAAATTAGCTCTGCAGGTTTTAAAAACTATTGTATTGCAGGACAACAATGACCACAGATGTGCCGATTTAGATGATTTAATATTTATCCTCAAATAACTCCTGAGTTCATTCAAATTCCACGGTTCAGATGTGCGGTCAGTTATTACATCCTGTGTTGATATATTTTTAGCGAAAGTTTAATTGAATTTTTGAAAGGATTTCAGTGATTTAATGTCCGATTATAGTCTACTGACTTCCATCTACAATGACAATTTTGCAGCAATCATAAAGCATTAAGTCTCTGATAGAATAGGCACAAATTACAATTTTCCTCCTACAACACAAAAGCAACACATTTCTCAACTTAAAAAATGTGTTTATTAAAGTGAGATGAATGGTGCTGATTAAACCCTTGTTTATGTGGGCTTGTACACAAACATGGCTATATTTGCCTGAAGGACTAATGGAATATAAAATAAAATCCGCAGCCTAGTCTGTAATCAGTCCACCCATTTGTATTATAATAGTTTTATTGTGCAATTAGACCCACTAAAAAGCAGTTTGTGAATATACTTACAACAAAACGTAAGGAAATGTGTGTTTGGTTGATTATTTATTTTTTTGTATTTATGTTTCTATTGTTGAAATGCTTGGAGAGCTTGCTCTGACACTTCTGTGTGACGGCATCCCATTAATCAATCAACATCTGGTCCAAGACAGCAAATATGCCTGTCTATGGTCATTTGGGCATGAGCAGCATGTTCATGTTGATCCCACAAGAGTTCAGTTAGGTCAGTGCTGCAGACAGACCTGTCCATTGTCTCCTCTCCCTATTTCTGGAGGCAGTCTATGATAAACCCTGCTTTGTGCTGACGCACATTGTGATGTTGGAGGATAGAGCTCTGTCCCTAAGAGTCCAGATATGGGGTGGCCACTTGCTGCAGATTCTCATCTCAATATCTGTCTGCATTAAGATGCTCTCTTCTGATGACAAGCCTTCTTTTTCAAGTGATAGTGGTGCCACAGCTCAAGCTTTTTGGCATTGTCAGAAAGGATTTTGCAAGTACACATGGGCAGAATCAATGTATTTAACTCTGATGCTCAAGATGTGAAATATTTGTTTTCACAAATGTTGCATAATCTAAAGGGAAAATAAACAGGTTTTTCAACAGTATAAGAACAAGATGCACTTTCAAAACTATGAAAACAGTGACCAAAAAAAGATGTAGTTGACTTGTTTAAATTTGATTTGTCCCAACCTCATTTGAAGGTAGGGTGTTGTCATCTTTACTCCACTGACTACGTTATTGTAAATAATTTTACCTGTACTCAGCAGCTCATAGAAGATTAAAAACCTTTTTCAGCAGTTGGCACAAAACTGGCATTGCAGTAAAGTGGTCAAAGGAATAAACACAGTCAAATCTTTTGTGATTGACATTAAACATGAAATAGGTTATGCAGGTTTCACAGTGTGACACTTCCTTTTTGTGTCTCTTTCAAGCAAAATCACAGGAATTATTCTGTCAAACTGTGAGGTACCAGCAACATACTCAGTAGTTTAGAATAGTAACAGCTCCTCCTTGTTTTGTTTCACTGTACCAAGTCTAAAATTATGTCTCTGATTACAAAGCAAAACTGTGAATAAGAATGCAACCTTTTAACTATACAAAGGTACGGTATGAGTTTCTGTTGTGGCAACAACAAAATTATAACTTGCAGAAGAAAAAAACATTTCATTATGAAGCTATTTCCACAATTCGGGTCCGTAGGAAGAAACTGGGAAGATTTTCTTGTCTCATAGTGTGAGATATAGTACTACAAAACTACAGTAATAATTATAAAAAACATAAAAGATATCTTAACATTGTGTTTTAGTTGGTATATCAAAATAATAGGGAGAGTCTATGTGTCACTTAGAGCTTCTGAGATACTAGAACATTATCATTGTGGTTACACTTGTTTTTCATTTTTGTGTTTCCGCTGTATGAAATGTACCTGTACTGTGACTGATTGCCATACGTACTGAAGCTGTGTGGCTTGAGTTGCACTGATTAAGGAAAAACTATGTTTGTAACCCTGTAAACTGCATGTGAATATAAAATGGGGAAACATCTGAAGTATGTTGTCAATGTGAATAGTGTAAGCCAAGGATTTATTGTCAAACTATGGATAGAAGAACATACCAATTTCACTTTGAAACTTTGCTTTGAGGCTGAGACAACTCTTAGGCAATGAAAAGAGAAACAATTTTCAGACAAATGGTGGATACAGTGCCTATTAAAAGTATTTGACCCCCTTGGCTGTTATTCCTTTCACAAATCAGTCATAATCTACAACATTAGTTTTTGGGGAGGGGGTTGACAAAAATAGAAACATTAAATACAAAAGCATAAACTCATTTTTACACGGAAATGAGAGACCTCAATCTGACATAATGTTTCTGGCAACAAACTGGATGGAAGGAAATCGAAAGAAAAAAGTAAAGTAATAACCTATTTTCTTCTTATATCTTGTATGACTATACTTAGAACAGGTTATACTGCACAGCTAAATCTGTGACTTTTCACAATCATTTTGTCTTTTGACAAGAACTTCAAAGGTCACAAATTTGATTATTTGGCAAGGGTAAATAAGAAATAACAGATCAATGACTAGTTCTCTAGGAAGCAACCTGGTCAAGAACGGCAAAGGTCTGCCCAGGGATCAGAGTAAAAGGAATGCAACCTTATATTCCAACAAGTAATATAAGTGATGTTTCTCATATACCTAATTAACATAATTTCTTAATAACCTCAATTTTGCTCTATAATTACTCACAGTTTGGTTGTTCAGCAGCTTAGTTTGGGATGTAATCTGTTAAGCCCCCCAGTATTTGTCCAGTATGGCCGCTAATGATTATCAAGCAGGGGGAGTCTGCTGCGTTGATCTGAAACACCTGGAACAAAAACTGGATTCTCAATAAAGAAGTCATTTGTGAACAATCAAAATATGAAGATGGATGGCAGTGAAATGCAATATTCATCCGTGCCCCCAACTTCACCATCTGGCATGAACAACGTCTAAGGAAATGGTGACCCATATGAAAGATTTTGCTAGAGAAATGCTGAGTAGCATCTGCTTGCTGTGAATATGCCTTGGGTCTTTCAGATGCCATGACAAATTACATTAGGCAGTTTACATTTAATTAGCCACTTCAGTGCTCAACTCTTCGCAGAAATAAAACTCAAGCAGAATATTTTGACTTATCTTTGACAGTTTTTATCCATAACCTCAAATGTTTATGGTTTTCCAATTTTCTGTTTGTACAACATACAGCTATTTCAATAGACACCAAATATCTGGCTGTGAGTGGACCTTTTTTTTCTTTGGTTGTTTTCTTTTTATTTTGTTCTGTAAGGCCTTTAACACTGCCTGCCTGCTGCGGTTAGTAGTCTCACAGATGGACATTGTGGGTTGGAGTCACAGCTGGCAATGTTTGCAGAGGAGAGTAGAGTCATTCAGCAACTATTGGCCATCCTGACAGATCAAAATGATGTGATGATGATAAATAAGCTTGTACTGATGAATGAAACTGTATAACTTGATTTCATCTTGTGACATGAACATTTATTGTTTTATTCACAAATACATCGCAGCAAATAATAAATAATTATGAGTGATTGCTTTTAAGCTCGGCCAAATAAATTTGGCTCCTCCTCCAGAAATAGTGTTGAAGTGCTTAGTGATTGTGATGTTCTTAACATGAAAATTGGCACCTACATTACTTTCAAGGTAGTATGAGGCTCAAGGCCTCATACTACCTTGGGCTAGCCGTACATGATGAGCTGGAGCCACTGTACTGTGTATCTCTCTCCTGCATTTGAGACACCAAGAGGGAGATTTCATTCATGTGATACTAGTGACACGAGGCTTTTCTGTTGAGTTTTTAACAGAGATTGCTTGTTTCCGTAGGCCGGGCTTTATGGAAAAGGTTTTTCTGTTCTGCACTCCTCATTGTCAGCCAGGTAGCTGTATAGCGCTCATTCAGTTGTTTACAGGTCCACTCTGCGGCCATGTATTTAGCTGATCTGCCTGACTGGAGCAGAAGTGAGATAGAAAAGGCATTTGATATGACATAGTTTGAAGCGTAGCGATGCTACATAATGGCACATTGTGTGATGACGGGACGACTGCGACAGCTTCTCCATAACCAAAGCCATCTGCCCACTAACTCATTTGCCCACAGTAGTTCTGTATGCTGATCCACCCCTGCTTTGAGCCATTTCAGGAACAAAGTGTTGGCCTGACTTATCAGTTCAAAAATCTGTTTTATGTGCTTTATATCACTGTACTGTTGGAACAACTAACTGTCCCTATACAGGGATTGGTGTTGAGGATGAGGAATTTCAAGTTAGTCCTCCATCTTCACAGTTCCACCTTTTTCAACAAAAGCTCTTGTAACTCTTTGTAGACACTGAGCAAGATACTAGGAGGAGGTGATCCAGTGTCCTTCAATTTGGAAGCTTCAACTTGTATCCAGCAAACATGATTTTACTTATTGAAGCGCCAGTTTGGTCAATACCTTTCTTGTCCATAAGACCATAAAATATTTCTTCAGAAGGTATTTTAATTTATCTGTCAATTTAACCACAAATTTCAGTCAGTAAGTTTAAGGGTTTAAGTATAAATTTTATGTTTTGTGGGTTCAAGGAAATCCATACTCAATTCAGATTTGTCCACACAGTGCTATGTTTTAAATTTCAAATATTTAAAAGAGTTAATAAAAGCATAGGATGAAAACAATTTTTGGAAAATATGGGTAGTGTCGTGATCTGTGTCTTTCTGTGTTTATTTTTGAGTTCTCTGTGTTTTTCTGTGTGTTTAGTTCAAGTTCTGTGTCTCTGTGCTCTCTGTGTTGTCCTGTCCTCCCCGTGATTACTCCCAGGTGTGTCTTGTTTCCCTGATTGCCTCCCTGTGTATTTAGTCCCTCCGTTGTCTTTGTTCTCTGTCGGGTCCTCGTCAATGTTCGTGAGTTTGTTCCTGTCTCCACTCGTTCGCTGTGCGCTACCTGCATCTAGCCCCTGTGTTCCTGCTAGCAGTGCTGCCACAGTTGTGGACTGTTTTGTGCCTGATTGTCATAATTAAACTTCTCATTCACACCGTTAACCTGGGTCCTAGCGTTTGCCACACCTCTCCACCACAACCCCTTCATGACAGAAGGACCCAAACAAACTGAACGGTGAGGCACGCTAAACCTCGTCATGGACCCAGAGGAGCTAAAAGAACTCACCTCCACCATTCAGGAGTTTGTCCAGGCCAAGACGCATCCCAAGGCCTCCTGGAAGCGGCTGGGCGTCGCTATACGCCTGGGAATCACTGTTTCCTCTAAGCTGCGCGCCTGCGCAATTGCGCACTGCTCGCACATTCTCTGCGCACCATAAATCTATGCAGCACATAAAATAAAACCCAGCGTAAACTATACATTGAGCTCAGTCATCAGTTTTGACCAATGACGAATAACAATCTAACT